>JAHZNF010003983.1:0-15171 GCA_027744215.1 Troglopedetes dispersus | reverse complement strand
AAAAGGTGCATCAATGTATTCTAGGTTCTGCCATACCGTCCTGTGTATTTCCTCCACGGTGTCCCCTTAAGCTGCCACAAATATAGAATGTGCATAATATAAAGGAAACAAGTGAAGCAAGAGGATCGAGCCAGGCAGTAGCCGGGGCCAAGCCTGGCATTTTCTTCCTTCTTACTGCTCATCATCATCATTCTCCAACTTGCAAGACGTCGTCATCACCATCATCCGTTGCTGTCTTCCCCCTACTTCTTCCTTCCTTCCTTTCTGAGCCATTTCACTTTTTGAATAGTTTTGCATGCGAGCCCACATGACACAACACGTACATCAGCCCCGCTAGCCAAAACACGACCGTAAATAAGCAATCGCAAAATCGCGTTGGGAAAAAGTGGGACTCGTTATATTACCCACTCGTGCAAAACTTTCTGGCTTTTTTTCTGTCTTTGATCATTTTAACAATCGTCTCGCTGTGCTCGTGAACATTTACAAAGGGAAGCGAGGAGCAGCAGCAAAAGTATTCCACATTACAGAAAACGGTCATGATGACGACGGTGTTGATAACACAAGGGAAGAATGCACATGAGAGAGAGAGAGCATTATAGTATTACTTGGGAGAAGAGAAGCCATGAAGGAAGCAAAAAGCCTCAAAAGTAATTTAGCAAACATTAAGTTAACTTATCGTGAATTTTCAGAACCATCCTTGCAGCTCACACAAATGTGCATAGGCACACACAACAACCTTCACGAAAGCGAAACTGACTTGAATGAACTTTCCCAACATACATTAAAGACACATGTACCTAATGTATAATTGCTCATATCAAAAAAGAAAACCATGTCTTATTGATGATCCAAGAGACAAGCACAAGGGGGTAATTCAGCCAACACAATAATGTCGTATACTTTAGACTCCTGCCTTTTCCGTCCTGCTGCTGTCCCGTGATGTGTTGTATTCTTGAAATAACATCAGCAACTTGGCGTGTTTCATAAACCAAGATGACGATAATGATGAGCAAATGTGTCTCCTTCTTCTCTTCTCCTTTCCTCCTCCTCCTCCTCTTCTTCATCCCCAGATACCATTAGTTCCAAGTCAGCAGCATATCATTATAAATTTCAAAGTTTCTAATATGCATGTTTATTAGGGGAGGATCTGTCTCCATCCGCATCATCACCTCCGCTGAAAAGTTTGTCGTACTCGTCATTCTCGTACATGCCCATTAATACCATCATCATGTGGAACTTAAAACATCTTTCACCCTTCTCGCATGGGAACAACAAACTCGCACGGAGCCAATAAAGTTGAGTCATTCAAGAAATAAGGTACAAGGATATGGTAATAGCATTGCAGCTTTAAAAGTGCTGCAGTTTTGGGCACACGACGAAGTGTAACCACTAAACCAACAATAGGATTGGCAATTAAGAGAACTTAAACACTTTACATTTTTAATCAAAATGTTGACAACCATAATTACATAGTTAAAAGACATTTTTAAATGTTTCCAAAGTTTGCCCGCTTTTTTATTAGTCTTATTAATGCTACTTTTTTTGAGTTTTAAAAATCTTCAAGATGAAGCAAAGAAGCAATAGTGTACAGAATGCGGGGAGAAAGTGTGGGCGTGTGGGAGATATAGATAGCGCAGGGAGTGCTACACACATGGAAGGCGCTCATTCCAACAGCAGCTATCCTTCCCTCCACCTAATAAAATCATATTACTGAAACGAACCGAGGCTCGAAATATATAGAAAGTGGCACTCCTCCTGAACATTTATTTTCTTCGCTTGCCATGTAATTTAGAAAAGCTTCTTATGCACATTCCTCCACGCTTCCATTCCTGCCTCGATTATCAGGAAAGTCAGCTCATGCTCGTGTGCACCAAAGTTCACATTCATTTTCGAAGGGAAAAGAAGCTCTGAGTTGTTACATCAGCACATAAAAGCAATAAAAATGTGTGGCAAAAAGCAACATGCATGACATGCTACAGTGGCTGAAGTAAGAAAACGGGATATCATTAAATAGAAATTATCATAACTAACTGCTATGCGGACTAAAATTGTTTCTTCTCTGCCCTTGAATAAAACGTGATGCGAAAAGAGCACACGAAGGAACCAGTGAGCACGAAAAGAAATTCGTAATGTGGCATTCCGTACAAAGGACGGAACAGAACAACAAGGGGGAACTGAAGCAAAAGCTCTTTTTCCTACTTAAAATGTGACTTTTGTCTGCTCCGTTTGCGACTTAGATTGTAATAATAATATGTAAGAGTAATATTCAAGGAAGAGATGAGCATTACGAAAATAAAAAAGTTACGAGGAAAATCGTATGAAAAGGTATGCATAATAATAATAATTTCTTGCCATAATGCCTACAACGGGCTGCGACCAGCACTATACTTCTATTTAATAATACTCATACCAAACGGAATCACCAATCTTTCTCTGCTCAGTACCTAGAAAATATACAATTAAGGATGTTCATGTTCACCAGAGAAAAAAAGGCCCGTTTCGGGCTGCTAGCACGTTCCTCTTGTTGTTGTTGTTATTTATAGGAGGTAAACTTCCAATGTAAAAGGCACATTTACATATTATAGAGCTTTATCTTAATATCGTCCCAAAAGCAGTTAAAGCACTTTACTACTGATATCGCCATGCATTTTGAAAAAGGTTTTGCATAGTCAAGTCTTACTGATCTGAGGCATTTCAAAATGTACAGAGGAACACTGTGCGTACCATTATTACCGAAGGCTGTTTTTTTCATTCAAGGATCACATTCCATTTTTGAACTAGAGAAGAACAACAGTGAGCAAAATGTTATTGTAAACCAAATTGTAAGTTATAACAATTTTGTAGCGCATCAAATATCTCATAAAGTAAGAAGCAATATCAATTCATATCAAAGGGTGGACATGAACGTGCCGGGTACGCGTGTGTACGTCACACCAGTTATATGAAGCAGCTCAATATTGGACGAAACTTGAAATTATAAAAAATAAAAGGATTTTCCTTGTTTCCTATGTTAAAGTAGAATGGTTGCAACATTTCCCTAGTCATCCTTGTGCCTCGAAGGAAAAACTCAGCTATTTTTAATTCAATATACCACATCGCTCAACCTTCCTGTTCGACGAACAATACTATAAAAGTTGTGGTATGTTACAAAAAAGGGTAAGATGAACTGAACATAAAAGATCACAAAAGAAAGCTTAAAATATATGTGTATTATTGTCGTGTATCCGAGAGAAAAGCAACACACACAACGGAAAGTGAAAGCTTGGAGAGTGAAGAAGTGAACTGCCTACAACATAATAAAATTTCACGAACACTGGCCACTCTTCCAAACAATGGCGGTTTTCCAAAGGAAGCCAGATATGGAGATACTTGAATGTCTATCTGCAGCTTGATTGTTGCATCTAACTTGCAATGCCACCAGTGTGCTTGGAAGAACTATAATGGAAAGATGTATAGCTTTTGTAGCCCGTATTTTTCAAGAAAGGTTCTTTACCTGCTCAAAACTGGGAAATCAAAATTGAAACCTGTCCCTAATATTTATCATATTAGAGACAAGTCACTACATTTATCTTTGCATGCAAAAGGATAATCCGATTCATAATGATAACACATTTGAACAAATTACACATTCCAAAAATCCCCTACAAACGTTAGCAGAGTTATATGGCATTTTATATTATTCATAATTGTAAACAGTAGAAAAATTGAGCAAATGTGTAATACTCCAATATACACTCGCAGTTTGCTTAAAAGTAGAGCATGCCATGAAAAGTCTTCTCATCTTGGGATCATCTCAACCGGTTTGTAAATTGAGACGCTTCTCGTTCCAGTTCCTAAACCTGTCTTACTCCGGAAGAAGGGGAGATTACAGATTTGAGTAATATGCATTTATTTTACACTTTAAACGACTCGGCACAACTACAAAATTCCGAGGCTGCACACTGCACTCACTCCTTTGTCGCACAAGTTAGAGAAAAAAAACTTCACCTTATTAAGTTGACTGAACTGACACAAATGCATGACATAATATGTGACAGCTTGTTGGGAATGGGATGCATAGAGACATTATTTTTTTACACAAACGACTCTGAATATACAAGAAGAAATATTACTTCCAACTTGAAATAAAGTACGCCTACAAACATTACACAGAGCATTGTAAAAAAATGCACAAATATAAAATGTGAAAACTATATAGATATTTTCGCATACTGTATTGCTCCAGGACCAGTGCGACTTGTGGTGCGACCAATAAAGAAGGCTTTATTGTGCTACGACGAGGACAATCAGAGAAAAGGATATGACCCTGTAAAACATAAAATTGACTCGGACGCAATCCAAAAGACTGGGAATAGCCAGAATTACGACGTATTAGTAACACGAGTGAGTTAAGCGTGGCGTGACCATGGACTTTTCTGACCCCTGGTTTCCTTAAGAAGTAATAATATACTGAAGTACTGGGCACACAAATATAAATACCAAGGTTCTCTATTTCTGTGATTCACCCTTCCTTACTCCGTACCACGTCCAAAAATGCATATGGTACTGACGTGCCAGGTGACAGGACGTCCATCCAGACGTGATGGTGGTTATCGAATCAATTTTTGGCAGAGAGCAGTCATGATTTTCTACGGGTATTTGAAATACTTCAAAAGACTATTGCCTAGCGCAATATCACGTTGATTAGTTCATTATAGGAGACCAACTCGTCAACGTCCCTTACAAATAATTATAGTTAACTCCGTACTACTTTCTTGACTGTTTAAGTATGGTAGTCATAATTTTTACTGCCTAACCCCCCAATGTTCCTTCCACCTATTACGGCTACAGTGCTGGCTAATGCATTCCTTTGAAATGGCAAGTTACCAATAATTATTCGAGGGTAACAGCCGGACAACTAAATGATTATTGAATGGAAAGGAGATCAAAGAAAAATGCTAGAATTAAGAAAAAGTCCACATTACAAAACCACCAACAACTGGCCCTGTACGACCATTTAAGTTAGTACGTATTTAACATTCCGTTATCCTCAAAAAAAATTTTTTATCTGTTTGAAATGAAAACTCTGAGCTTGCACAATCTCACTTCGAAGAAGTTAGGAGAAAAAATTAGCAATTAATCTTTATCTGATAAAAACTTCTCATGCGCGTTCACTGTGATGATAAATATAAGAACATTATTTTTTACGGAGATGTTACGATCTAATTTTGGTATTATAACAACTCAAGCAATAAAAGTCAACCGTAACACCTCGAATCCTATAATATAGTGATATGCATCATCAACATTTTGACATTTCGTTAAAAAAACAAATGACCTATAGCTCTTCACTAGGTGGCATGAGGCGAGCGCTGTGTCTGTGCTCTGCCGCTCAGATATTTGTCTTCAACATCATCATATTCGCAATAAAATGCATGCGTATGTGAGGTAGTTTTACGTACTGTAATGAGCATTCACCAAAAATTTAATAATACACGAATACATTATGAAAGAGGAAATGTACATCGTTATACCGTCGCTGCCAGTGACCGTTTCAGAGTTTCACATTCATTCCCTGCGCTGACGATGATGATGGTAATGGCATGAAAGATCTGACAAGTCATAAAATGCAAGCTGGAGTGTAGAAATGCTTTGCAGTATAGTTCCACATTTACCACATCACCGTTTGGAAGGGATAGAAGTTATGTACACTCTCTGAGAATTGCTCCCCATAATTCGGCTCAAATGACCACTTTTAAGATCTTAATTGCTTCCATTACAACTCAAAGTAAAACATCAGGGCATAAGTAAGTATGAGCTGAATGGATTGGGTGAACCTTTTCTTGTTGGTGTTATGGTCAAATTCAAATATGGCTTGTATAACCGTATATCCTGCTGAGGAACCCAACCAAACCCTGCTTCAAGTTAGTACAATGTATCACTGGAGACAAGATCAAAAGATTAATTGTGTGTCTCCAGAAAAAGGAGGACCAGTAGTGGATCACCAGGCCAAACAACCCCTCAACTTATACAATTTCTTCATTCATTATATTATCCTTTCCTTTCTGGTCATGACCCATACAATAGCGCGCATTGTTTTTCAACTCCCTCGGGAAAAAAATATTTTTTATGAATACAACACAGAAATGAAACTGTAATATGAATGAGACAAAGCTTGGGTACGAACGAACACAACGAAAGTGAATGTTACGAGATGTGTTGGATTGAGGAGCCTTCTTTAACTGTTCAACTTTTTCCATCTTGGTCTCTCTTCTGATGTGCCTGTGCTCAGCAACCCAAACCATACGGTCATGTTATGACGATGGCAATCAGAAGTCCGGTGCTGCTTTTGACGACGTCGACGTCGTTGCTGAAACACCACGTATCATATCAACCAACAACTTTACATGTCACGGCCATTCAGTGAGAGAGAAAAGCTTAGCAGACAGAAAAAATGCAAGAAACATAAAATATTGACATAATATGTATACCTAGGTATTCATTCGGAGGCGCACAGCTCGATATAAACATTTTTTGTCGGTCATATAAGAGTATTAGACGTTTTCTCATGAATGTTGTAAAAAGAGAGAAAGATGTCTAATGTTCCAAATGGAGATGAAAAAAGATAAATACAGATAGATGGATAGAGATGAACGGATGAGTGACTACTCGTTCTATAGCTTTTCGCTCGCTTAGGTATGTTTTATAGCATGCTCAAACTATAGGTTATGTGTGTAATATTAACTAATCCCACTAACGAGTGCAGGACATTACCTAGTGGCTCTTTCATTCTTTGCTCAAAGGGAGAAAAAAATGTACACGATAATATAAACTTTGCTTGGCATATTGCTTTGCAACATTTCATGGTAAAAATATGCTGAAACATCATCATTCTGATGATCATGACTGCGATGATGATCATTTCCATTATACTTTTTTTTGGATTGGGTGATTGGCTCGGGCGGCTGGAGGATGGCTGGTGGTCCTACTGTTGTTGCGAGTTTAGTTCGTATGTAGTTTGGCTGCGTTCTTTTCCCTTCTTTCCCTGACTAGTGCTATCATCTGGAAAATATACAACACTTCTAGTGTTGGGTTGTGAGGTCATCTTAATCATATTACCGCGGAAGGAGATAACATGAGCGAGACTCAAAATTAAGGCATACGGAAATTTAAAAAGTGAAGTACTGCTCACTCAAGTCCTTTGTGTGGTGTTCACTAATTTCATTTACATGCTGCTGCGCAATCATAAATACAGATGTTAAAAATTTTGTGAGTGGAAACAAGTTAGAAATTCTAAAATGAATAACTTTAGAAATTCTTGTGATAAATTATACGTGGATTGTTGGTGAAAGTGCTACAAAATTAATGGCAGACGTAGGTATCCTATTTGATTTTCACATTTTAGCACCTTTCCTCAGCACTAATCCTTCTTGAAGAAAATGTGGTTACCTAAGTTGGTCTAAACTCCGGGGAGTATCCTCCATAGCTCCGCTACAATCATCATGGTTCTTGTGGCTCTATCATTCCATTTTGGTATAGAGTGGTACATTTGTACATATTTACATATAGCCGAAAGAAGGTGAATAGTCATGCAGAAGGATTGTGAAGTTACTGAAGTTTCACAGTTTTCACTTAAACTACAGGATCCAAAATATTACTTGCTCGTTTCACCAAAGTTTTTTTTTCATGTATAATACAACCTCCATCCATTTAATCATCGCAGTAGAATACATATATAAAAAATATAGTGTTTCAAGAGAATGATGATACTGTTGACACAAGAAATAAACCTACTTCCTTTATCACATTATGACAAAGGAAAGATACAGATAAATACATTTTTTTCTCGTGACAGCGCACCAGAAAAATATCATTTCTCCTTTTCAAAAAATACCTATGTCGACAGCAAGAAAGAAGTGAAATAGAATTTTGAGGAGAAGTAGAACTCATTGATGCGGACAAATCGATAATCAGAATCACACACACACATCCACATGAAATGAAAGAGAGATGGAGACAGACATTTTCGTTTTGAGTTCCAGTCTCTAGTGTGTGGTATGTGTGCCGACTTTGGAATTATCACCAGTCTTGTCATAATCCAACTGTGAGCCCAGCATGCATCTTTCTTCATCTTTCTCTCTCTCTCTCTCTTGTGTTAATAAGCTATAAAGGGAAAGGAGAAAGAAAAAACGGAAGACGAACGAGCGAAGGAAACATGTGGAGAAAAAGCCATGTACCAACAACAACACAACACCATCAACACCGTACTTCTTACTTATTCAGCGGAGAGAAATAAAACGAGCTAGACAGAGTAAGACCACCTTGAATTTAGGTTATACGCTTATTATATAACTCATAAGAAAGTATTTCCACTACAAGGCTTAAGGAGGCTACAAAGGAAGACCAAGTAGAATAAAAGAGAAGAGTCGACTGTACACACTCCCACTCGTACAAACTGAACCGGTATAGTATTTATATATCTTATGTAGGTATATTATATTGCTAATACTTATTTAAGCCGTCTACAAAAAATCGTTAAAAACACAAGTACAGCGTGTTTATTTATGTGTATGGATGTTGTAAATAGGCTACCTGCTCGCGTATACACATTTTACTGCTTGCTTTCCCACAGCTTATAGCATTCACTCCCTCCGTCTGTCGCATGCAAGCAATCTTATTTTCTCTTTCCTTCTTACAGTGTTCTTGTAAATGCTTGTAAGCCGGGGAAAACAAGTTTACTTTCATTTTAATGTCGTTCCCTCTCCCGCACCCGTGCTTCTCAAATTCGCTTTTCACAGGAGGACTATACGAACAGGAAAAAGGGAACGAGAGAAAAAAGTTTGGGAAAATATAGGGACACCTTCACTATGTGTATCTTTTAATCCGGTCACTCCAGTTAACTCAACTTCCTTCCTTATTTCCCATCAACTACAATAAATCTCTTTCCCCATCTCGTTCACCCAACCAACCGAACCACCGCACACAACACCGTGCTTCCAGACATTCAGAAAAGGACGTGTGCTATAATAATACAAAAAATTGTTCGGGATATGTTCAGCCGCACAAAAACTCCATTATAAAAAAAGGATCACGTTTATTCATGGTGTGAATATATCATCATAAGATTTTCACACAAAACTGCTCCTTTCATTTTCAAACTATATTATGCGAATATGCCACGTACAATTTTCCGGAATGGAAAGATATCCACCAAAAGGATTCTCTAACTTTAACCTTCTATAAAAATTGTGAGGTAAGAATGCTAAAACTAATACATAGCACCAACCCGGTAATGTGGGCTAGTATTTACATGAAAATCCAACCGAGTCCCGTTCCGATCATCCCATGCACAAATTGTGTGCTGACTCCCATTGGGATTCTGACGATGCATTGTATTGAGCCGGCCGGTAATTGACAGCCATCGTGCTCGTGCATGGGACGCTGCTGCTGCTGATTGCAGTCGTGTTCAACATGGCTCAACATTGGTTAGTAGACGTATTCTGTTAAGTTTCTCACAGTTAGCAATAGTACGTATATATATCACGTGTTTTTAGTCAGAGTTTCATTCTGTGTGTTCAGTTAACTCAGTATTTTATTCTTGATCTGTCTGTCTCCATTTATTTACCAGAACAATTGCCACCAGTGATAAAAAAATTTCCATGCTCTAATAATAATAATAATTACAAACATCGTGAATTGAGCTGGGGAAAAGACGAGGGAAAATTTTCGAAAACATAATGGATTGCCTCATGAGACTCCTTCGTTACTGGAACATATAGGCAGAGCCAGAGACAAGACAGGGAAGGCCGTAGAAACCCAAGCACCATTAATGTCAGCCCATGTGTAGACTTTGTGTGTGTTTTTGTGAAAAAAAAGAAGAGTCATCCCAAAATGCATTTAGTTAGTAATACAAAAAGTAGCTCGCTAATAGCAACTTCTTTAACTACGAGGCTTTCTAACTACCACAAGTTTTTAGAAGAGAAAAAAGTAGCGTGTGTGTTTTGGAGGAGTGGATGGACCAGAAACTCTTGAGTTTACTTCCTTTCATACATACTGATCCGTATTATACGTTTGCTTTTTGCGGGCTCCAACAACAAACAGCCATTTTCCATTTTACTTTTAATTGAGTTAGCGTCGAAAACTCAAGCAAAAGTTGTTCCTTTTCCTACTTATTCACTCACACATTTATTTCAACTGCCTGACTGTGCCTCCTCATGTGCCACAACACTACGACTCTACTGAAACGAAATATTAGCGTGTAGGTAATAATAATAATGTGTGTGAGCTTCAGCTTGTTCCGTCGCCTTCCAAGTTTAAAAAAAAGCTTTTCCTTATCTCTACGCTTTTTTAAGCGAAGAGTCGAGTTTACAACTCCCTCGTTTCTGAAATCTACTCAACTTTACCGATCATCTCTAGGCATAATTAGGACCATACTTTGTTCCCTTCTTATCCTCTTCCCAAACAAAATGTTCTTTTACTTTCCTCTTCAAAGGAGACCTTCTTGTCACATTTTTGTTTCCCTTCTTCTGCTGCATGTTCTTGTACGATTGTCTGTACATTGATCCGAAAGCTGGACACCTTTCAAGGGACTCTCTCTTCCCTACCTCTGCATTGCACACACATTACTTCATTCCAACAATGCCACTCCTTCCAATCTCGACAGTAGTTATAACGAAATAATAAAAATAAGTCTACTTCCTTACAAGTCCTCTTTCAAGAGTTTTCCTGCAAATGATAAGCGTGTGTATAAGGGGTGAATATCTTAGGAAGACGGCTTCTAATGTTACTTTTATGACTGTTGAACTTAAAACCTGGAAAGCAATTTCAGGTAAATATCGACTACTTGGTACATGCATCAACTGTACTATTATAATATAGCTATGCTTCATTCATTGCCTGCCTTCCTTCTGGTTGGAAGCTAACTAAATGGGAACTTAATATTAAGTTGTACTACTCATACATGTATATCTTCATTCAGGGAAGGGGAAACAAAGAATATTATTACAGGAAATAACCTTTCAGACATGTTAAACCTTTTGATCACAACTCTTTTTTTATTGTCACATCCTCCCACTGCGGGTTGCGGGAGATGGGAGTGAAAGTGGAGAGAATCCGTGTAAAATTTGATTCTCGTAAAGAAATGGGAAGCTGTTGAAAACTGCCATTATTTTCGTAGCATGAAGCAATTTCTTCACCTTCCTTTCACACAATTACACTTTGATGATGATAACGGGGGAAAAAGGTATCAGACAATTTTTAGATACCATATAAAAATAATAGGTGCGCCAACACCAGCGGCACTGCAGCACCTACGTGTATTCGACAGGTTATTTTTTGCACCTATCCAAACATCAAAACCAGGCGCGTCTCTTTTTTTTCTCAAAGCATTGAAGATACATATACATAATGCTGCGCATTGTCAACTCGTGTCCTCCATATCAAGCGAGATCGTTTTCTTTCAAGTTGTGGTGTGATATGATGATAGAGCGAAAGAGATTTTGTCCAGTCTGGCATAAGGTACGCATGAGATACATTTTTGGCGTGAGCTCGAATGCGTCGCGCTCAAACACGAAGATAAAGAGCAGGTCTGTGGTAGAAAGCAAACAGGCAGGTAGCAAAAGACCAGGAAAAGGAGATAAAAACTCATTCAACGGTTTGGACAAGACATATTTTTCAAAAGATTATATGGTCAGCCAAACTTTTTCTTTAGAATAACATTCTCATCACCGTCATACACGGAGTGAGAAAAAGGGAAAAATCCAGAAGCAAACATATTCAGCCTCAGCTCAAAACCTACCTATCCATCTATGTCCAACAATTGCAATTGTAGGGTCCTCGAACAAGCTCGAGTAGACGGTGATGGTTGATCATTATATTCTGTAATAGATTTTCCTATATATGTGTACCAAAACATGTGAGAGTGTATGTAGAAAGGAAAAATGTTCGCATAATGCTTATTTTTGTGAAAGATTTTCTCAAAACAAATATTTGATCCCATCCAAAGCGACGTGATTCAAAGGGTCCTTCGTGGAAGGATGTTGCTTTTGATTTCTTAACACTTTCTTCAACATGTCCATTCTCGAGACTGTGGAACGTGAACGTGTACCTACTAAGGTGTGGCATTTGCCTCAGTCTTCCGGTTTATTTGATCCCTTTCTCTGAATAAAAATGGTCCTTCTTTATTTCCATTGAATAACATCTCCAGAATATTTTTTCTCATCTTCAAGTTTCGATGAAGACATGGATTTATTTATTATAAAGTTATGAATGTTATTATTATATCATTCATATTTTGGGTGGTTGGGTAAATCTCTTGAAGAAATACTTGCGAGCTCAACTTTTAATGTAAAAAGTGTAACATTCCACTTAAACAATAATAACTGTAAAAGAAAAAAATGAAAGATTTTTAAAAACATTTCCCAGTACACGTAAACAAACGTCGGAAGTTACCAATTTTCATCATTATCACAAACCTCCTTCACGTGAAAAGAACACTCACGTTTCGCTACCCATTTGAGACAAAAAGTAACAGGTACACAATATTGTCAAGCAATCATAATCACAGTTGTTTATCACAACTAATGTTAGGAGATGTTCTCCGAACGCTTCAAAATTCCACACACATCTTGCATGTCTTGAATGGTCTCGGATTTACTTTCCTCTTGAAAAAATATTCGGCCAAAAATCTCAAATCAAAACTTGGAAGCTTACATATAGTGAACCATGTATGTACCTAGGAATTTGTTATGCCTTTTATACATTGTTCATGTAGTTGCCAGCTTTACTGAACACGCTACTTCAGAACGTAAACGAGTCAGCACAGGAAAGGGATGAAGAAATCTAAAAATTGATGAAAAAAGTTGTCAGAATCCAAAGAATGTTTTCTCAACGCCTCCGAAAATCAGAGGTGGAATAAAAATCATCTAAAAACCATTCCATTTTGCGATATCGTCACCGCACCATCATGCTTTTTTTTCTTATTTCTTCGAATCGCGAGCAACATCACAGAAATATAGATCTGTATGTTCCTGGTCGTAATGATAATAATAATAACAGAAAAACATGAGAGTAAGGAATCAAGGGCAGTGTAAAGGATTTTCTTCCGCTTCCGACAACCTAACCAACCAATACTCCCACTATTTTTCCCTGCTTTGAAGACAGAATAATATTGATGACAAGACTCAACAGCAACATTAAAGTAGGCAGCAGGGATGGAGGCATACAGAGACCATTTACGCCCGTGTACATAGAAGAGGATGAAAAGACTTGAGTTTAAGGAATTCTTCTCGAAACTACTTACCATTACTTCTACTTTTGTGCCACTTGACTTGACTTATATCCACGATTATAGGCACCATTGGTCTACACATATCAGCGATCCATTAAGATCGTTAACTCTTGTACAAGCACATAACGCACACATTCAGCACAATAGTATAGCGTCAACAACAACACCACCAGTAGCAGTAAACTTACTTTTCGACAACTCCTTCTTCATCTCCCATGTAGTAGAGAACGGGTGAGAATGAAGGGAGTGAAACTATCGAGAAAGCAGCTCATTTACGATCATCTTAAATCTCAACAAGAATAAGATGGATCCGACGTTGAAGTGAAAGTTTTTCCTCTTATGGGCCCTCATAGCCGCCTTCAAATGGCATATATACATTCGACATGCTTAAATTAAGATTTATAAATGTAGGGCATCATCCTTCTGCCTACTGGAAGTAGAGGGGATGCAGTTTTTGCTTGAATTAATTTTACATACAAATAACTCGCGCAAATATTTCAAGCAAAAATATGGTAATACAAACAAGAATATTTTTACTGTCCTTTTGAAAAAAGGTTGTAATCACGACCAGTTCCGCCGCTATTCTTCTCAAATGTATTTTCCCAACAGGATTTTTTCTATCCTTCGTACTTTTCTTCCTTTATAAAAATAACTCAACAACGAAGGACACAGAATATGAAAAATACGTGACAGTGGACACATTGTGAATTATGACAAACAATTCTACACTAACTACACATGTAGAAACAACTTTATATGTATTATGTTGCACATATGTATATGCAATGTCTGCATGTATCCTGTATTGGCATGAAACCGCGGGGCCTTATTTTTTCCAAAACAGTGAAAACTCCAGAGAAAAAGGTGAAAAAGGAGGCAAAAAACTATATAACGTTTGCATGAAAAACTTTCTGAATATATGCCAACGTCGAAAGATTTTTTATGGTGAATATCCCTTTTTTAATATAAAATGAAAATAAAAAGATACAACTTAATGTAAAGCTGAATAAGTAAACTTTTTCCCGGTTCACCAGTAGATTCCAAGAAAATTGAGTTCCAACTTCCAAATAAGTACAAAATGCTAATAAAAGAAGTAAATAGGTTCTTTGCCAGAACTTTTTAGGAGGGTAAATGATGTAAGGTGTAATGGCAATTGCGCAACCACATTTACAGAAACAATATTTTAAGCAGTATCAACCATCACTGTCATCATGACCATCAATATACCACCATCATCACCATCAACTCCTGTAACTTGTTTGACTCTTCCTTATATATATTCGTCTTTATCCTTCGACCTGTCATCATCAGCCCGCTGAAATCCGCATTTTGTCAAGAAAAAAAATCATCTCTCAGTGGACACAAGGAAAAAACTGGAGAGAAGAAAAAGTGGATAAAAAATTGTTCATGGTCACAAGGAAGCCAAGCCAAAAGAAAAGTTACATACAAAAAAAATTCATTGCAGGAGTAGTGAGTCAAGACGAAAGAGAAGAAACAGCCCTTCTGAGAGTTAGAGATACGAACCAAGTGTAGTTTTAGAAGGACTCATATTTCTTTCTCTCATGAAATAATGTTTCGCTGGGTGGGGTTATTTCATTAGTGGTAGATTCAAACTATGACTCTCAGACTACGTCTCTGGTTATATTCCTTTCCCAGTTGAATTCTTGCATGATGCTCATGCATACGTGAAAATATAGTGAACATATCATGGACATGTGGAAGTTTATACACCGTCTTATATACTTTTCAAGTATATTTCGACGGATTCTCATTCTGGAATTAGACAAATATGTATACGTACAAAACCAGGAGAGAAAACGCAAGTGAGAGACACACACGGTCGCAACGAGAAAAGAATGAAGCGAGCAAGCTGATGATGATGATGGCCGCAGGTCTTTCACTAT
>JAHZNF010003982.1:0-12222 GCA_027744215.1 Troglopedetes dispersus | reverse complement strand
AAGTTTCACTACTATACTCAAAACTAAGCGAATAAAAACAATACATACATATATACAATGACTTAGTATAGAATAATATCTTTCTGAACTGAAACCTGTGTTGCCGAAAAATATAAATGACTAAAATACCCACTGCACTGGTAACAAAACCCAATTTACTCAATGTTATGAATATTATGGTTTAGTACGTAATAGTAGCATTTGATTTGTCTCCATTTTACAAGTTACAAAGATTAAAAAGTAATAAAATTCAATTTTCAAAATGCAGTCAAGCTCAAATGGCCAATGTTGAATTTACACAACTTTGTCATAAAAATCAAAATCAGAATTACAGGGAAAGCATGAATATGTATTTGGCAAACCACAATTAATTTAATAATGATTCTGTAATTTGCGATTTTCGCATTTAGACTTTAGACAGCAACAACTTTGAGGTATGCATGCAATACTATGCTAGCTCGTTTTGATCATGCACAGGAAAAAATGCCACGGTGGAACCAAAAACATGTATTGCCTGCCTTTGTTCGGTCGCTCATTGCCCCATCAAGGACCGTTTTGCTTAAAATAGTGAAGGCATGTTGTATGTTTTTATTCGCTTAGTTTTGAGTATAGTAGTGAAACTTGCCACTAATAAAGTAGAGAGGAAGATTAACTTTTTATACGGAATTTGTAGTACTTTGTATTATTAAAATATACTTAAAATTACCAAAAGATTCTCAAAGGTTTCTTGTACATAACCAGAGTCTCACTCTAAATGCGAATGTTTTGCAGGCTTGCCGGCATTTCATTGCCAATAATATAATCCACAAGTGCGCAACAATTGCTACCCAGTGTATTGCTAAGTTTGGTAATTGCACAATTGAGTTTCGGAAGCACATGGTTTTTAAATGCTTCAGAATGGTTCACAAGCTTAAGTCGGAAACCAACTAGTGAGGTATACAACAAGATATCGTGGGACAGAGTTAAATTATTCAAAGTTCCAAGTATGTTAGCTTTTTGAGGTTGGCACACCATCGATGAGCATTGTGTCGTTCCACAGCAACTTGTTCCACACGAGGAAAATCCTAGTTGGGTTCGGGTAGGTTGAATATTTCCTTGAGCTTCTGGACAATGTCGTTTAACAAATCTTGCAAGCCTTGAACAACAGATGTAGATGGTTAAATATAAATGATTAGCTCGCTCTGCTTCTTTTACAGCGTTCAAACTGGGGTATACAACTCGGCACAAAGCATAGAAACGAAAGCCCAGGATAATTGATGCTTCGAATGTGGTAAGTAATATCCTTTTCGGACAGTTTATTGTGGAATCCAAAAGGATTGGCTTCAGACGGGCTGGCATTAATAGGGTCCCTCTGAGGCGGATGAATCTACGAGAACCAAATGATAAATACAATTTAGCCACGCTCGAGCGCTCCTGAAGGCAAGACTACTCTCAATTTTAAAATCTCTTATGCTTGAACATGCAGCATCAGTAGATTTCATTTGAATGGTCCAGTTATCCAGTTGCGGGTTAAAGTGTATAAAGTGTTAAAATATTTAGTAGTAAAAAATAATACTGGTTTAGTTTTAGAACACATACTGTTCCGGTAACGTGAGATTCGGCAACTGGAACGTAATTGTTGAGCAAAAATCTTGTCCTGAGTACTTCTGGTAATCCCTTGAAACATGACCGCATGAAAGACAAATCTTCCACCCACAAAATGTGACAGTTTCGCAAGTGATGGAAGAAATTGGAGCGTCTGCGCGCACAAATATGTTAGTTTGTGATTTTTCCTGGTTCAGCTTAATCCCGTAGTTTTCACAGCCGATTTTCATTAGTGTCATCAAATTCAAAACTTGCATTGCATCAGGCGTTACAAAGAGGTAATCGTCTACAACACGGAAAAACAGGCACCCCCGTTTTTGCAGATATGGCATGTATAATTTTGCATCGATGTACCCGTAGTAAATGCTGCAAAGTATTGGTGAAAGACTCCAACCCTGCAAAGAAGGAAAATTATAAATATTGATGTTATTAATTCATACTTACAGGAAAAGTAAAAGTATATCACGATTTGTGTTGTTCCTCCGGCTTACCTGGGGGAGCCCGTAACTGAAATCATAAATTCGTCTCCCAATTTTCACGACACTAGAAGTTGTTAATAACGCAGTTATATCATTCACAATGTTTCCAGCATCAGTTATCCTATCCTTAAAAATACAATTGAAATACAAAGTACCATTAAAAGACCGCGTAAATACATGCCATTTTATATGTTCACTCAGGAGTCAACCAAATTAATCAATAAAAAGTCTTAATACTAAATACTACCAACCTGCTCCATGTCAAGTACTAAGCAAGGTCGAATATGTATGCCCGAGTGCCAATTCCGCCTGTGGTGTTCGTCAAAAAAACTTTCTCGGTAAATTTTACGCCCCGAACCACAGAATAACAAAAACTTTTTTTGAACCAAACGAACTCCTCTGGCACTCTCTACCAAAACCTCTCTAAGTTTCTCCAGCGAAACTGTTGGGTAAGCATCCTGTATATCCATTCGCAGGAAATACAGCCTCGGAAAGCCTTCACTTTTCCAATGAATTACGAAATTTTTCCACTCATATTGTATGGTAGTCGGAATATGCATGCGAGATTTAGTAATTTTTGAGTCAACATGATGCAAGAACATTTTGAATACATTGATCTCATATTTCAAGAAGCTGAAAAACCAATAAATAAAATTTAATATTAAAAGCAATAATATATATATTTACAATGAATTATGAATATGCATATGAAATCATAACCTCAAGTAAGTCTAATAATGTTTTTATCAAGAAAGTTGCAATTATTTACTATACCGGCATTCAGATTTTTTCTTTATCAGCAAAGATCTCAAACTATGGTTTTGCTTGGGTACAAACCGCAGCACTGCATTTTGACTAGAAATGACTGAAGTTTCAGTTAGAACGCCTTTTTGAATCAAACGGTCCTTCATCTTGTGCGTGGCTCCAGTCCAAGATTCTCTTAAATAAAATCTTAGATGGAAACGTGTAAAGCCACATTCTGTAATGTAAAAGCTGGTTTTCAGCAACACCAGAACATACTGGTTAAATAGCCATGTTACAAATTTTGCCACAAATGTTTCAGTTGCGAGCTTATCGTATCCGCAAACTTGGGCAAAAGGGGTATCACATGGATGAATGAGAGCCATTAATTCGCCCAGGTGTAAACTGGATTTAGTCCCTCCTAATATAATCGCTTTTCGTACAAATGTAAAGAATCCTCGAATGTTCCTTGCAGACCCAAGAAGCTCATCAATTTTCATGATGTGAAATATCTGTTTCAGAGATTGCATCACGCAATTGTACGGAACAGGATACTTAAGACTTCGGAATGATCGAGTTTTAGCACTAAGCCCACTGTATTTTCGGACGAGTTCAAGCTTTCTTTTTGATACACGTTTTGTAGTTCCTTTGACATGGGAAATTGAAGATTCATTATTCGCAATTTTTTTCTGGCTCGAAATATCAATTACGGGTATGATTCTCTGGGGTGATCCTGAAAAATGTGTGGTTGAGGTGGATTGGGTGAGATGAACACTGCTGGAATTGCTTGAAATACTGATGAGGTCCCTGGAGGGACCAGACACTAGAACGCAGTCTTTGACATTGCCCACTGTAGTTGACGCTTTACTCGTTTGTGCTTGTAATCCTGTTTGTTGCTGGTTTGTAGGAACAACACACGATGGCTTCCGCTTCTTTCGCTTTCGATCCTCTTTTTCTACATACTTTATACGCCAAAACGACAAGCAGCTTTTAAAAAGTTTGTGAATGTTCTTAAACTTTCCATGAAGCTGGACAATCCTCTGTATCGTACAATTCAAAGCGAAAGTCCTCTTACTAAGACTTTTCCAATTTTTCGACATTACTTCTCCGAGATGATCGTGCGCGGGTTTTAAAGAAATGGGAACACTAAGTATATCATCGACCACAAGTCTTGTTGCAAGTACCATATCCTGGAGCGAGTTGGAAGCAGCTTTATGTAAGCTGTGATGTGATGGCCACTTCGACCACGAGGATTTATTGTAAAGGCAATTTCCTACTGGTAATGCTACAGATGGGACGAAACTAGAGAGAGCATTTTGAGAAGATTCGGCTAGGTGAAGATTACGAAGGCTTAAGGAAGGGTTCCCTTTGCGCCGGCTTCTTCCTTTTGGCTTAATACGAACCCCTATCTCCTTTGCTGCAGTTTCTGATATTACGTAGACGTGTAATTGGAAACTTTTGCTTCCATTGGTAATTTCAAATAAATTATTTGGAAGCTTGAGTCCGTCCCATGCAGTAGGAAGCACAGGGTGCTTCGTCAAAATTTCTGCTTTCTGCTTGAGAATAAGACGTTTGTTTGGTGATGTAAAGTCTTTGTCGGTCTGTACTAATATGAAATTTAATACAGTTAAACCTGCAAGGCCGACGGTACATGAAGATGGAATGTCGCATGACTGAAGCATTTCTTCACGGAGATCAATTATTTTTTTCAGAAGCTCAGGTGTAGGCTTTATCCAACGTCTCTGAGAAGAAACACCGATTGGTTTAAGCATTGTAGCGTCAGCTTTTGCAGTTGTGCTCTGAACGCTGCTGCCTGACTGTTTCCCATCCGATTGAGTCGTAACTTTTCTTTTGTTCGAATTTTGGACTCCACTGGGTCTACCGAAAGTAGCGGCCTGATCAGCTAATTGATAAGGATTTCGGCCAGTAGTGTATGGAACTTGAGACTGGCTCACTCGGCTTGAGGAACAAGAAAACTTGCCATTGTCATACTTTGTCAGTCGCCTATATATCGCGCTCTCTGAATAGGCGAGTACAAGATACAATCCTTCTTCTGCTTCATACAATAATGTGCATTTTTCAAAAATGTGCGAAACAATGATGAATCCAAATGCTTCATACATTTCTTTCCAGAATGTCATTTGAACAAGCTCTTTAAAATTTAATGGTTGATAATCCAAACTGTTCCGATCGTGATCACTTACTTGGAAGTGTGTGTAATCAGGGCAGTACCGTAAGACAAACGACTTCCAGTCAGGTTGTTTCCACCGCGTCACCGGCACCGGTTGTGCTACAAAACAAAATAGACATTTCGTCACTCAACCAACAATGGCTCAAAAACACAGGACACAATCCATGAGATGAGAAAGGGTGATAAAAGTTCAAGAAATATTGAGATAAGTTATGTATGTCCATGAATACAAAATGCAACTTACAGAAACATTGAGAAGTCCAGGTTCCTGATATGCTCACCAGCATCATCCCTTGCAATGTTTTGCTTGAGCATTGTTTCCATTTATTTAAAAATTCTTGCATCAGTTTTTGTCTTTGAGGATCGTCATGAACCACAACGGTCATGCAATCAAGTAGTCGTTTCACTTCCATCTGCTGTTCTTGTAATTGCAGACATCTTTCCAGTGTTGCGCGCAGGAAATTCATGTTGATTTTGCTTGTTCCAGTACTGAAACTTTTCACATCTTGTGGATCACTACTGACTGAATGCCGAATAATCTTCCAACTGCCAAAGCCCAGATTTACTTGGATGTAGTTGTAGCATTAAAATTTGTTTGGATCTACAGTGTCAGTAAAAGTACATACATTTTAAATTATGTATACAGAAGATATAAGAATTTGCCATTATTGTTAAAATGTCATATGTCATGTTATGATTTTCTACAATAAACTTTGAAATATAAATAAATTAATTAAAGCTATATTTTATAGCATTGATTGTTATTGCTTCAGGTTTTCGTTAAAGCAAGTATAGTATAATGTAGTATATTAAAGCATCGTTGCATAAATCACTATAAAGTTGGAATCACTATTAACTAAAATTAACCTTAAAGGCGCTTATAATTTTATGCGCATTGAAAAACCACTTAATATATACTACCTATAGTAGTTCAGCTCAGCTCAACAAAAATTGAATACATTTGATGTTACATTTTCACGTGTGTCAGCGTTAAATAGAAAGCGATAAAGTGACTGATTGACGTGTTTAAAAATTTCTAACAAAAACGGCCGTGCCCCATGCATGCATTTTCTCGTCACTTTCAAGGACAATTCAACTCATATTTTTGTTGGGTGGGTTAGGTAGGTGATAGTCCTAGTTCCAACAACTAGGAAGGAGTAACATATGAGCTGAGCTGTTTTAATAATAGCGTGTAGATTCGTGCATGTGAATTCGTGAGCATACCATACCACCGTTCCGTCCGATTTCCAATTCCAAATCCCTTTCCAACTCCCGAGTGCAGTGAATGATAAGATTAAGTTTTTGAAACTTTGTCGTTGTGTCGCAATTCAATCGCATCATCAGGCGATAGACAATAAAGAAGCCAAATCGGCAATTGAACCCAGAAACGTCACCTGCGCAGGTGGAAGTCGAAACGAAATGATTCATTCCACCAAAAGTGCACACAAACACAGTCAGACACATGCAAACGTCAAGGACCGATGAGTGAGACTGTGCGAGACGGAGACTACCTTGGTAGTGCAATTGTGAGTGAGATTATTAACCGGCTACAGGGCAAGATAAGATATATACCTAAACACGAGGAGTGGTACTCAAATCAGTACTCAATTCATGACTATGACATTATATAATGTAAATGCCTACTCCGGGCAACTCTACGGAAATTTTCTCCGTGAGGGTAACAGGTGTGGTGAGATATTATTCCGAAACGAATGAGACGAACTTATCATTTTATTTGCATCCAC
The DNA here is from genome assembly GCA_027744215.1 of Troglopedetes dispersus. Taxonomy (NCBI): domain Eukaryota; kingdom Metazoa; phylum Arthropoda; class Collembola; order Entomobryomorpha; family Paronellidae; genus Troglopedetes; species Troglopedetes dispersus. The sequence continues at coordinate 5,482 of JAHZNF010003982.1, read as the reverse complement.
CTTTTCTTTCAATGAATAAATAGCTTATAATATAATTCTGCTTTTAGTTTGGGCTTACTATGCAGATCTTGGGGGAAATCGAGAAATGATTGTTCTGTTGACATAATTATGTATTCATTATTAGTAGCTTTCTAAAGTTAATTATCTCTATCTTCACTAAATTCTAGATTGTCTTGCATTTGTGAATTTCATCCTGACTTATGACTGTAGTAGTTCTTGTTGAGAAATGGCGTGAAATAAATTGTGAAATGAAATGTACTTCTTACATTGCGTAGTTAATGATTAATTTTTTATAATATCGTCACTCAAACCTCGGATATAGCCGACCTGTCAAGCGTAACGTTTTGGAATTTTGGATTTTGGAATGGAAAGTATATTTTACATAACGTTATACGTGTACATACGTGACATCTGCGTGGAATGCAAGACCATGACAGGCAAGTGTGTTTTGTCATACTTCCAAGCTTCGCTGGCACATCAGAGAACCGAAGCTGCAAACAAAGATCAACGAATTACAATTTTGCATAAAAAATTAAAATTCATATACATACTATAAGGTGCAGTACAAACACCTTTTTGGCAGGAACAGGATAAATTATAAATAATGAAAAGGACATTCACACACAAAATTATGACAGGATGACACGAATAGCTAACACACGTGTATTGAAAGATTTGACAACTTGTTCAACTCAACAGCTCAGTAAAAAGTAAAAAAGCAGAGGCATTCACTCACAAACACAAAATATACTCCGCGACGACAACTAACTGAACGACTGACTTTATTTTGGGTGATGATTTTCTTTCGACGATCAAGATTACCGATTACCGCGATTAGGTGATATTTTTGCACATGACAAAGATTGCTATTTGCTGTTGACAATAGACCAAAAGTATGACTTTTTACTTTTACCTATGCAGATACAGAAAGTACAAGTACAATGCGTATACGTTACTTAAAGATGTGGCAGTTATTATACGTACAATACTTGAGACTTGAGAGCTCCTTAGACGATAAATATTATGAAGATAGATGCAGAACGAAAAAAATAATTACGATGAAGGGAGAGGAGATTATTGTTGTTGTGGGAGAAGAGGTAGTAGTAGTAGTAGTGTTGCAAGTGCGAGTAAAGTTGTTCTTGTACATGAGTATGTATATAAAAGACAATAACAGATAAATCTATGCATGTATAGCAATAACAAAACTTTATATTATGTACACGACACACGGGCAGTTTTTGTTACTACATGTGACAAATGTTTTTCTCTTTTAATATAGCTCTCTCTCCACAACAAAACGGCTGCGGCTGTTTTCATCTCTTCCGTATTCCATTTCTATCAAATAAACTTCTCCACATTCACAAAGCACTAATTAAATACTTAAATTACTAGTATTATTATTCACACTAGACTTTTGTGCATAAAAGTGTTTTGAACAAATTAAGCTATCCCACAGCTCATTTTCAACGTGTAAGACAATCATCTGGCTGAGTTTTTAGTGTTTATCCTTTTTCGAGATTTGTTTGACGAACTTTCCATTGAATTTAATACGTGAGATGAGGGGATGGGGGGATAGGAAGAGCCCTCATAAAATAAGAATACTTGTTTAATTGACAACTATTTAATTTCAATTTGCAGAGCGAATAGTTGCACAGCCCGATAATTTTAAAGAAAAATCGCTTGAACGTTCGTGTGCACTGCTCACAGTCAATTTAGTTCTGTAAGTTTGACGGTGGACCTATCAAAATTCATTTCTTGTTCTCTACTTCTTATTCCCACACCCACACGCATGTTCAGCGTTATTTTGCGTGTGAAGACCTTGACAGAGGAAACTGACTGTGACACTCACACAACCGGGCACTTCACTTCAGCAGATTCCAGCAGACTAATTAGTTGATTGGTGCGTGTGGTCTTTGGACTCTGTAAAATATCATTGTTTATTATCACCACGAATAGAGGTTAAACGTAAGTACTGACTCTTACATTATTATTTTTTATTGCTTTAATTTTTTGTCATCTGCGCTGTGGCGAGTTTAATAATAGTTTATAATGATAAGGATCAAGATAAGATCCAAGATCAGGGACATAAAGTCACAATAACATTCAGCATTTCAAATTATGAGCGTGAAAAACTGAAAGTTGGTCAATAAAATTGTATTCACTGAATGTTAAATGAATAATTTTACTGATTGTAGCTTATCAATGTTGAATGTTCTTCAGATGCATTGGACAGTACACATATTCAATCCAGAGACCTATTGATGTACACATTTTACATCCAGGTAAGACAATTTTGAACATTCATTCCATTCCTTCATCTCTTATAAATTTCCCCGATTTTTTTTTAATTTTTAATGAAAGAGGTATGGAATGCTTTGTCATTTGCTTTCAGAAACTTATAGATGGAAAATTTTAACCTTCGAACCAGATCCTTCGGNACAATTTTGAACATTCATTCCATTCCTTCATCTCTTATAAATTTCCCCGATTTTTTTTTAATTTTTAATGAAAGAGGTATGGAATGCTTTGTCATTTGCTTTCAGAAACTTATAGATGGAAAATTTTAACCTTCGAACCAGATCCTTCGGTTCCTTTCCAACGATATGGTCATACGTGTGTAGCTTATAATCGCTTTATTTATCTGTGGGGAGGTAATAATTGATTTTGCTAAACTCACAACTGGCACCTATTTTATGACCTCAAAAGTATTTTTCATTTGGAAGGAAAAAGAGTATTTGATTACAATTTGTTTATACACCGGCAACGCAGGTCGCAATGATCAAACGGCTTGTCGAGTTTTGTACAGATTTGATACAAAAACCTTAACGTGGTCAAAGCCTGATGTGACAGGGTCAATTCCGGGGGCCAGGGACGGTCACTCTGCTGTCATTATTCGCAATAAAATGTTTATATTCGGAGGTATGCTAATTTGTGTTGCGTGTAAATGCAGCCCAACAAAATGTCTATGCTGGGAACTGGGAAGGATGACGAGATTTATCATGATCCTCGTTTGAATTTCTATATTACATTGTTTGTAGGATATGAAGAAGAGATAGGTTTATTTTCTTCGGATGTTTATGCGCTAGACCTAAATACTTTGATTTGGTCCTTCATTCCAACAGCCGTAAGTGGTTCATAATTCTTTGGAAATTTTTACTGCAGCAAGTGTAGACACAAACATTATGGTCAATAATTTTCAGGGAACTCCACCATTTTTTCGTGATTTTCACACTGCCACCGTGTATCTGGACCGATATATGTTGGTTTTTGGTGGTAGGGGGGATCAACACGGTCCTTTTCATACCAGATCTGAAAAGTATTGTAACATATTAGTCTGCCTGGACGTGGAAAGGCAGGAATGGTTTCGACCGAAAACAATGGGAGACACACCTGTCGGACGACGCTCTCATTCGGCTTGTAAGAAATAATCCCAAATCGAATCCATATTATGTAATTATGCCTGTACTAGTTCTACTAGTTCAGATATATGTATTTTGGAAAGTGAAATGGATCGGACATATTATTGCATCATGTGCTTGTACACGTACACGAATGTTTTATTATGAAATAATTAAGTTAAATGCATCTTTGATGTATTGTTATGGCCTTGCAGTTATGTATGGCGGATTTTTATATATTGGATTTGGATATAATGGTCTGACAGATGAACATTTCAATGACTTTTACCGGTATGATCCAGGTAAGGATTTGCCTTGATATTCGCTACGAGTCAAAGTTAATCTTTCTGGCATTGAAGGTGGTGTAATTCTTACATGTGTTTGTTTAATTCTCAGAGAGTGGGGAGTGGAAATCGTTGACACCTTATGGGAAAGGACCCAAACCGAGAAGGCGTCAGGGATGTGTTACATTAGACAACAGAGTTTTCTTCTTTGGCGGAACTAGTCCGATGCTTACAGATAACTCCGGAGCGGCTGATACTGATATGAATGAGGAGACCAATTTAATAGACCACGACGACATGTTCATTTTGGATATGGGTATGTCAATTTACACGTTTGCTCGTACAGCAGCTAAATAGAAATGATAACATTAAAATGTGGGATTTTTCTTTCGTTTGTCTCACGTGTTAAACGTTTGGTGTTTTATATAACTCTTTTCGCGTACAGAACCGAGCCTCAAGACATTGTGTCTGCTCAATGTTATTAAGGAAAAGTTAGACACATCTTGTTTACCACTGGTTCTGAAGCAAGAAATCGCTTGGATGATGATGCCTAATAAGATTTTACCATTGAGTAGTGGATAACATCCCTAGCAGAAAGAAAGCAGATGTGAACGATATGGTCCTATGCTTACTCTTGCGGCATGACAACAAGGAGTGGCAAAGCAAAACCACCTGTACGAAAATCATCACGGTGTTATTTATAAAGGGAAACTTCACAGATTGAACTCCTCGCTGTTCATCTTCCTTGCTTTTTGAATACATTATTGTAATACTGTATAACTAGTCAGTTTGTTTTTTAACACAAAAATTGAAGCAATATCCTATAAATTTTTTTTCTGTATACAAATGATTAAATAGCATATTGTTAAACGTCCACATAACTTTATGACAAATCAAATTGAGAAGTATAGATCAAAAGATTTATTGCTTTAACATTTTTAGGTTATATCGATATCCTGGTTACTTGGTTAGCCAAAAAGTCCGGTTTTTTATTGGGAGACCTCAGTGATCGACCGTGTATTTCTTCTTACTGTCCACATACAAGGGAAACCCTAAATAGCTTGCAACGTTATTGAAACTACATATACTATATTTTCCAGTCTCATATCCAAATATTATGTACCGTGTACTATAATGTTTAAATCACCCCTCCTCATCGTTTCTTAAAAGGTCAAATCTCGTAACGCTCGAGAGTTATTCTTAGGCGTGTGGCTGCGTGATTGTCATAAATGTTGTGGACTACCTTTGTGGAAATTATCTACTTAGGTTGGAACGTGTTTCCCAATTGGGAGATGTTGTAATGCTAATGTATCATAATCGTAATGTAATTTGTTATCCATCTACAAAAGAATATTTCATATGTTGTTTCATATTATGGATGGGTTGAATCGCAAAAGCGAACAATGACAGAAAGGATAAAAACTTTAAATAATTTATTCAACATGTAAGGAACAAGCAAGAAGTAATTAATGGCTTTATTTTGTATTCATATGAATAGCGTACTTATATGATGGTTTGATCAAGTACATAATAGACATCTCGTTTCGTTGCATTTAGTGTTTTTCCTCATGCTTGAAAGACCTTCAACTCGTTTGTTTGACGATTAAATACATTATTAATGTATTACCTCGTGTTTAAGTTTTTAACACGAAGATTAAGACGTTTTCGCGGATTTGATATTGCATATACCTATGTAATAATAATAATATCATTTGTAATATCATGTACATAAAGAAACGAACCTAAATTTCATTTGTACAAAAGACTTTGTCGTGATATTGTGGAATGGCTGGCCATGAG
>JAHZNF010003981.1:0-10768 GCA_027744215.1 Troglopedetes dispersus | reverse complement strand
TAATCTTTGCATGGTCCCCTTTCACCCTAAACTAACTTTACACCATATTATTATGACTGTGCGGTTTGACAAGTAATATTGTGTTAAAATAGTTAGTTGAAGGATGTGAAACATGAAATGGGTGAACATAATTCGAACACGTAGATTTTTAACTTGCGAGTAGCGGAAGATGTTCGTGCTGTCAGGATTGGAATTTTGCATATAGCCATAGTCTTTAATGGTGACAGCAGGTTGTTTGTGCCAGGGATCGGGCTCCACAAACACAACTCCTCAGTACTTACTAAAGTACATTATAACCGTTCTCTGAAAATATTGAGTGATATCGGTATGTAGTATCGGCAGCAAATTAGAACTTACGAATCATAATGAAGAAGTGTGTTTTTCGTTTGGTGAGCATGATGCAGGTTTTGTGTCGAAAATGTCGATAAACAAACAAACTTTCTCACACACGAGTCATTAGTTGTTTCGGGTGGGGTATTATGTACCTGGTTTTGCCTTTCCACAGCAGCCCTTGGAGTATTCAATTTGCCTTCTATAACTCCGTGAGGGGACTGGTACAGCAAAGTGCCATCCTTTCACTTGTCACCGTCATGGCACATCTCATTCTCTTTGTGGTTCACATTCCGAAGCCGTGGTCAGTGCCCGTGATCTGATTTTGGAAAGCCTTATGGCCCCTGCCTGTGCTCTTGATTAATGTGAGTGAACATCATTTCAAGTTCTGGACACATAAAGAGAATGGAGCATATTATTAGAAGCACCCTTTTACCACGGCTATAATAGTCTATTATAAGCATTATTCATTTTCTGATATTTATATAATTGTAATAATTTCACAAACGATCAGAGAAGTGTGAAGTGCAGAGGAGTTTATTTAATCTTGTGAAAGTAGTGGGTGACCACGAGCAAGTCATTATGGTAAGTGTTTAAGCAAATCAAGGTAGTATGAATTACTTTTTTTGGCTTTTGCGGCTGACACGAAGAGTTATTGATTAATCGACGGAAATCACGCGTATCTACACTTCTTATGATACGCAAACAAATAATCTGCTGAATGGAGTTTCCAACCACTGGTAACGAACCAAATATTGCCTATTGTACTTATTCCAGGATTAATTTTTATTTCCATACATTTGTTACCGCCTTTTTATTTTGTATATTATGGTTATTGCAATTTCACAGCTTTCAGTTCAAATTGCCTGGATGCAATTTTACGGACAAACAAGTGTAGTGCTCTGCTTTATGAGACCTTCCAAGAGTTTTTTGTCTTCTGCACCATTATTATCATTATGTACGATTAAGGTCTGAGGACGTGGAAATAAGTGACTTGAGAAGCTCGCGAGTCCCAAATTTCCAATTCATATGCTTCTTTAAACTTTAGATACATATTGAAAAAAATCGTGTATGCCTGATGTTGAGTTCCCATGCGGTTACTTTATAGTTATTTGCGTTTAAACTTTCTTACCGAGTTGGCTACGTGCATGGTCTGGCTTTGAGTGTCTGTCTGTCTGTGACGACTATAATATGCATTGAATACGAGTAAGAATATGAAACATTTTTTTGCGCAGACACGTGATATATATCGCTTCATCTACATTATATTTATTATTAAATACTGGTTATAACCCTAACTCATTGAATCGAATGTAAATGTTTTAATTCGACTTGTAATGAGAATGGAATTTTGGCATCATGCCCTCGGAAATACTTTTGTAAGTCTGATATTACTTTTACCCGTGCAAATATACTTATAAATACGAAATTTGCGCTTGGGCAGTAGAAATTAGGTGTGATGAAAACGATGTTTGTGTGCTATGCTGTCTGAATATTTCTCAAGTCCTAACGCAAAATACAACTCTTAAATAGTCATTTGAAAGTTTTGCTAATGCGAAGCAGAAAATTCCATATTTCTTATAGAAAAGACGAATAAACGTTTCTAATAATGGTGACTGATAAGTCTGGCAGTACAGTTTTGACACAGAAGTTCAGTTTCAGTTCTCCTCCTGCTGAATTAAAACTGAAATTATTATTAAGCATTTCGTATATGTGCTCTATTTGCCCTGGTTTAGCGATGGGTATTTTTGTTCGATGCTACCTACAGCTAGTTTTGCTGGGTTTATTTCGACTCCTGAGAATTTTTGAAGCCCTTGCGCAAGCCATACATGAGGTTCTCAGTCAGGCTCGGCATGCCGATGAGAAAGTAAGTGGGTTATTGAAATATTGTGTATCCCCAGACCGTTGCGTTTGTTTTGACAACGGAGTAGTGTAACTGCCACCACTGATATTAAGTAAAGCCAACCAGGCAAACAAAATTCCTCCCAATAATCGTTCTGTGCTAATCCATTCTCAAAGTAAACTTCACAAATAGTAATGCAAGTCCTGGATTAGACTAGAAGAGCGAACATGAATTGCATGCTTGAGGCTTGCTGCTGGCTAAATGCTTCCACTTTCTCACGAACGGACGTGCCGACAAACTTATGACACAACAGTGAGACACCCTGGATACCTTGTCGTTGTGCAACGAGGTATTGCTTTCTCCAACGAAATGCCCAGCCTGCACGAACATGCATTAAAATGTGCTTACATGCATTCCGAATTTCGATTAGGAATTTTGCTCGCAGCAGATAGCAGCAATACCATGTAACAAAAGACAACTTTAGAATTTTTGAGTTAGTTGACGTAATCGTAGTAGAAATGAGGACAGGGCTTGCCACCTTTTTGCATTTACCGAGCTGTAAAGTTTGGACATAATTGTCCTGCTGCTCCACAATCCATAGTCCACCCACAGTTTGCCATTTGCCGATGTGAATGTGGCTCTAAGGTCGATAAAAAATGAGCATCCTCTGACTCCGTTTATAGAGCTATTGCGAAATGTGTCAGTGGACTACTCCATTCTCGCCCGAAGCTTAGTTCACAACTCCGTCATTCCGTTCATCAAGTCATGTCACCGTCGTCGTCGTCATCATCATCTATACACGGCTCATCTTTTAATTAAATATTTAGCAGAGCCAGAGCCGAGTCGACAAACATTGTCGAATTGATTGGAGTTGGCCAAAAGTTTAAGTATTGTTTTCGTTCACTGTGTCAACCTGTGCGCATCTGTATTCGTATTTTTCCTGCTCAGCTCACATAATCAGGACATTCCAGTGGTTCAGTGATGAGACGCGACGGAATCAACTTGCAAAAAGTACGCAGGCTCTTCTTCAATTTGAATGGTTTTGCCGAACATTGTGTAGAAAGCTCGTTTGAGATGTTCCAATCCGAACAATTGCTGGAGCATGCATTTCCAGAGTTTATATCTAACCATATAACTAATAATAATATTGACATTGCCTAGAACAATTCGTTATTGACAAACTTTAGTCGCATTAGTTAGAACTGTAGTGTTTCAGCTGCAACTCCCTTTTCCTAAAACTCTGTTTCGCTCTTATTTTCATTTATAGTGCATGTGAATGAATGAACGCCGGCAGGATAGTCAATAATAGCGGAAAGAGAATTATTTATTTATTTTTGGAGTGTACTATTTTTCTAAGTACCGCGGGCGACGGATACCTCTGAGGTTTATAAGAAATACAATTCCGAATTTTATTCTTGCGACTTCGGGAACCTGTCCTTGTCTGAAGGCCATTTTATTGTGCTTCACACAAGGCGGAGAAGAACATCATCCTTCAAATTCTTAAATTGGAACAACAAGAATGCGAGCAAAAAGCGTAAAGACATTTATGTAGCTGTTTGTTAGATATAATGTCTTATTTCTCGCCACATTTTCATGCCACCACACACACCAGTCAAAATGTGCTTCGAGTTGCTTGAGCTCCTTTACCAGAGCACTTGTTCTAGTGCGCGACTTGCACGAAGCCTTCATTCTTCATATCATTGTTATCATGATTTGTTATTTTTTTTAACGATTTCAATTTATTCTCAGTTTCTAATACCACTTCGTATATTGATATATCTATCTCCTTCCTCACATTTTTGCTTCATTGGCACTTTATTACTCGTCAGAATATTATGCCGAAACGAAGAATGTGCTATATTATGTTATGCTTCTGTGATCAAACTCACATTATCTTCAACCGCCAGACCAGGCTTTTCTACTTCCAATGGTGCGCTGCACTGATAATACTTTTGCAGTGTTTTGTATTAATTTTGGGGGTCTCATTACACCCCTATTATTCCCTTATTTCATTAGCGTAGGTAAGTATTTTATTGCCATGTCGTGTAACACAAAAATCAGTTCTTGGACCACGGTGAGTATCTTTCGACATGGTGTGTGTATCCTGTCCAGTGATTTATACAACATTTCGCACCACGCATCACTTTATTGGAAAATGCTTTTGTAGTTTGGAATGTCGCGTATTCGTTCTTTACCGTCACATAAGTAATAAGTGTACTATGGCCACATTTTGTTTTGTTGGGTTATGCAAGGTGTGCTCACGGAATGTTTGTTTGTTAAATCGATTCTCTCACGCACCACGGTGCACACGACTAACCTCCTTTCCATCCAACTTTGGTCCCCATTCTGGAATCCACCCACTACTCACTATTTCCTTCCCAGTGTTCCCCTGGCACTCCTCACATCAGGTATGATGACACGTATGATGTGCAGAAACTTGCAGACTTTCTTGGAGATGAGACAAATTTTGCATGACACACCACAATATTAGCCAAACCATTCCCCAGCACGGACGTCGCATCGCTTATTTCTTTCCACTCAGCACTTCTGATCTAATATTCCCTCTTGCTTCATAAAACTGGAAATTCATTGCTGAATATCCGAACAAGGACAGCACTAATAAAAATAATCTCATCGAATTTCATGCATGTCCTCGAAATACCTCGTGTGAACATCACCTGCGAACGTAAAGAGGAAGTAGTCTGACAAAAGTTGAACAAGATTTTCGTAAAAAAATACGCATGCAGGCAAAGGCAGGTAGAAGGCACGTTCATCATCGATTCACTGACTGAACTGGCAGTATCGTCATAACATAACTTAGATGAGCCATGCCGTGGATACCATCTTTAAGAGGTTTAGGGAACAGATTGGAGGACACTTTTTTCATTGACTAAATTTTCTTTACATGCAAATGTTGATTGCGTGGTAAATTCCGAAAATACATTTAAAAATGTGGATTCTTCCGTTTCAATGAAAAAGCATTTTACTCAATTTATGATTTTTAGGCAATTGCGGAAAAGTTGGGGAAAAGTTCTTGGGGTAGTAAGATTACTGTATGCTGCCTGCTCTGAACTTATCTTTCAATTTCGGCTTTGCAAACAGTATTTCTTAGCCGCCTTTTCCTATTGGAACACTGATATGATATGATAATGATAATGATTCACCGCTTTAAGAAAACCCTATTTGAATACGCTAAAATGGCTTCCTTTTCTTTCTTGCAACTTAAATCAAATCAAATGTGGCTTGTGCTTTTGATGGTTGCATCGCTATCAAGAATTAATTAAATATTTCACAACACTGGTATCCTGGTTACCTGCTTAGTCTTCAGTTGTTTTGTGCCGTAACCATGTGAATCAAAGTATGAGTCTTGGAATGTACGCTGCTGCAGGCACAAATTGACTTAAACGAAAGCCATAAATTGAGTTAAGTGAGGCAACAGTAGGTAAATTTTGTTACACTCCGTATATAGAAACAAAGTTCTTATGGGCGGTTAAACCCACACCAGTTTGCCCCAGGTTTCTTATTAAAATAAAAAACAAGATCCTGTTTCATCAGTCTTATCATAGGTATATACCGAAACATGGACATTTTAGGGAATGATTATGCGAATGATTTATACTGAGTGACCAGTGGAATTTCCATTTAAGTTTGATTGCTCAATTCGGGAATGCAATTTTGGAGTACTTGCGAAAACAAAAAAATCGGATAACCGGATATATATATATGTATTACGTGTTTGCTTTGAGTAGAGGAATGGTATAGCACTTGTATTCTTTTTATTTGGCAGAGGTAATTAAGACATTGCTAATAAATTATTGGTAAATGTACGAGGACGCCGCAGTGTGTTGGTGTATGCGCTGCTGTAACTGAGGAAGTCGACGGAGTGGAATGTGGAAAGCATATGTAACGAAGAGCTGGAATAGAGCAATGGCAATAATAATATTATTATAAACGCGTCCTTCCTTCTTCGACAATCTTATTTTTCTGCTACATTCCGCTTTTGTTTAGATGACCACTCCCTCAGATCATCAATCGTCTGCCGCAATTGGCCCAAATTGTGTCAATAGTCAATATATTCAGCCAAGTTTTTTGCACACACAAGCACAATTGATTTTTGTACTTTTATCAAGTGGCCACTTCATTTGAGCTGGTGGGAAAGTTATTTCAGTCCAGCAGTCTAGTCTGGACAGTGGTTGAGTTTCTTACCTAAATCTCCAGTGTCCACTCACTCGGTCAATTTCAAGTGCGCATTGTACGAGAAACATAAACATATTTAATATTTGGATGGTCAGCAGAAACCTGCAAAGAGAAAGGCAAGATTGAGTGGAACAATTAAACCATTTTTGTGCTTCCCGAAAACCTGTGAAAATTCGTAATCACTGGTTATTCGTAATCGCCATTGCCACATCGCAAGAAATATCTGGAAACACGTAGTTGTCTTAAATGCCTTCCATGTTCTGTAAGCAGGCTACTTGTGTAGGATATTGTCTGCTGGTGACCAAAACAGTGAGCAAGTGCTTAGGTGTCACGAACACGAAACAAGCCAGTTGTTGTAGTAGTGAGGAGGAAACAGCAAAGCCGTAGGGAATAGAGAAGCACGAAAATACATACAAACACAGGGGACCAGAAATAAGCGTCATTTTCTAAGGAAAGGAATATGTGTGCTGATACGGCGTTTGTGAGGAATGGCCGCGTATTTTACGGGATGAAACAAAGGGTAAATTTTACCCACATTCTCCCATAAAACCATTTTTACCTTAGCTAAAAATATGTACGGTATGGATAAACGGTAAACTGAGTACCAATAGAAACTGGTGGGCAGTGGGCACTGCTCCCACTGTCTGTTCCTGTTCTTAGGAGAACATTGATACTAACGTGCTATTGCTACCTTGAACTTTACATGCAAAAAAGACTATTAAAAGACACATAAGACTCATACGAAGTTCAGAGTAATTATCAATCTTGCACTACTGAGCTTGAAGTAGTTGACATGAAATAGCAAAGCAAGATAAATCCTGCTAGAAAGACAGAGCGTCGTGATTTAATTACCTATACTTTGTAGAAAATACCAGCTATAGGTCCTGCCAATTCCCAGTTATTAAAGAATATCAGTATATAGGATTGCCCAACCCAATTTACGTAGTAAATTTGCATGCAAATTAAATTAAGGGAGAAACACATACATACATTTATGTATGTATGTACGGCAAGCCATGTTTATCTTTGCTTCATTCAAATTTCCTTTCATCATTTATCAATTAAGTATCGATTTTTAAATTAATTGTTAATAACAGGAGTCCGCACAAAAACTTACGCTGTAGGAAACTGACAAATTACAAACAGTGCAAAAATTGAAAGCGGAATAAAGTCAAATATTTATATAAAAAAAATTGCATGCATAGATGCGAGAGCAAGAATTCCAAGCCTCGCAATTTATGAGTGTAAATGATGACGGGAACTCTGAAACAAGCATTAAGCATAATCAATGGCAAGGGGAACACACACGTATAATATGCTTCCTAAATGTACACACTACAAAAAAGAATGACGCATAACAGTAATTATTATTATTAATTTATATCTATTTGGCTGTTACAGATGTATTTCTATGTGTGTTATTGGTAAAATTAAAGCTCCCACATTCCCCGTTTCTCAACGATATGGATTCATTTAAGGTGTCCTCCACTGTTTTAATCTTTGCTTGTCATTGTGTAGGTAGATATTAATAACCCCTGCATTTGGACATTTAAATTGTCACCTCATGTCACATTCTTCCTTTCGTTATTATCGCTTCATGGATGTGTCAACCCGATTTTAAACATTGGTGCACTTGCACACATTCACAAACACTTGACCCACACCGACCATTATTCATTTTCGGTGGACTCTATCGCGTCGCCGCTTGGATAACAATATACAAAAGCTAAGTGGCTTCATTCAGCACTAATTAGCGGCTTAAGTAGTAATGAGGAATGCCTCAAAGTACAAAATGATTGCTTCCTCTTTCTTGTAATTGTAAATAGAAGTATACAGTAGTTTGACGATTTCGTTAAATTGTAGTTGTGATTGTAATTGTAATTAATTTAACATATTAATACTAGCCAATATACGCAGTCTAATAATTTAGTACTGGTTGATTCTTGTCATGCTTTAAATTTCGGCTGCTTATGGATTACCAACTCGCTCTACTCTTCTACCGCTGCTCTTTTAATCATCTCTCATGTCTTCCCACGGACTTGCGGACGTTTTCTCACTCTTCAAAAAATACCGAAAAAAAATTCGCCCGCTCGTCCCTCTCATGCCTTCCTCCATCCACTTCATTCAAACTAACTGCATGCATTATATCTGCCTCTTGCTGCTCGCTCGCTTAACATGTAGTCTATCAAAGTAAGTGAAAATTGTCCAACTAATACATGCTTAAAATTTAATTAAGCCGACATTTTAAACAAGTTCTCATTTTTGGGATGTAACTAAACCTGGGTTAGTTGAAGGTGTAAAGACATGTGGTCAGCAGACCTCTGATTTCGCCGCAGCACTAGCTAGGCGAGGTATCAATGTCATCGCGCTTCACATTGTGGATTATGAACTATGAAAGAAAATTATGAAAAAAATGCCAACCGCAACAGCTCAGCCGCAGCATAGTAGCATTTACTCAGTCGCGTTGTTGAGCCATTAGTGTGTAATATAATTAATCATTAAGATATCCAAATTAAATGCACAGATTGAAGCCAAGTCAAGCAATTACTAACATTTACAGGATCATCGACAACATCAAATTTTGGGCTTTTAATAAAATGTGGTACATAAGTGATTGCAGGTTAAGTTAATTCACTGATCTTTATCATTCCTCAGAGGGAGTGCCTTTCCATACACATCGGTCAAGCAGGATGCCAAATAGGAAATGCCTGTTGGGAGTTGTATTGTCTCGAACATGGTAATAAAAACTAGTTTTGATGTGGGACATCATATCACTTTATAAAAATAGTTTGAATCTACCACTTCAGAAGGTAAAGCTCATTAATGAACAACTGATTAATTATGTAGGCATTCAACCAGATGGAATGATGCCATCGGATCAAACGCTCGGTGGAGAAGATGACTCTTTCAATACTTTCTTTTCCGAGACTAGTGCTGGGAAACATGTGCCTCGAGCAGTATTCGTTGACCTCGAACCAACTGTTGTAGGTAAATGCTAATGAAGCAGTGTAAAGCCTGCACCAAGCGAGGAGTAGCACTGCCAAAAAACAACGCAATGACAAAAAAAATTTAAAAGCACGCAGTATTGTGAAAGATATTGACTGTAGTGTATTAGGACATTTTGAAATTGAGCATTTTTGGTAGCAGATTGCTTCGCATTTCAGACATTTTTATCATTCCAACATTTTTGTCTCACATTATCCTTCGTATACTCTGATTATATAACTTTTTGGGCATTTCACAAATAACTTTTCGGACCTTGTGAGCATAATTATGTATTTGTGTTGGGTTTAGATGAGGTTCGAACCGGAACGTACCGTCAACTTTTCCACCCTGAGCAGTTACTCACATGGAAGGAAGATGCAGCTAATAATTATGCGAGAGGCCATTACACCATTGGAAAAGAAATCATTGACGCGACATTGGACAGGATACGGAAGATGTCTGAGCAGTGTCACGGGCTGCAGGGTTTCCTCGTTTTTCACTCTTTTGGAGGAGGTACTGGATCAGGGTTTGGGTCGCTCCTTATGGAGAGACTTTCGGTGGATTATGGAAAGAAATCAAAGCTTTGTTTCTCCATTTATCCAGCTCCACGAGTAAGCTTAAGAATTTCGTGCAAGTTCACTTTAATCTGGCACCACATTTTTGCTCCAATCTATCTAACCAAACTATATTTTAAAAAAACTACTCTTTTAAAGACTATTTAAATATGGCGCAAATGATGTAACCAATTTATTCCGGAATTTATAGTTAGCCTGAATTTCTCGATCACTACCATCGGATTTCTTGTTCTTTATTATGCGCACAGCTTAAATTGCATTTCATCTCTGCGCAATAATTAAAACCCTGTTATGTATGTGACGGTTTCTAGGTTGGAATAAATTACCAGCCGCCAACTGTGGTTCCGGGTGGTGATTTAGCGAAGGTGCAAAGAGCCGTTTGCTGTCTTTCTAACACCACCTGCTCTACCGTGGGGATGTGGTGCCCAAGGATGTCAACGCTGCTATCGCCGGCATTAAGGCAAACCGCACTATACAATTCGTGGATTGGTGTCCAACTGGTTTCAAGGTTAGCCTGAATTTCTCGATCACTACCATCGGATTTCTTGTTCTTTATTATGCGCACAGCTTAAATTGCATTTCATCTCTGCGCAATAATTAAAACCCTGTTATGTATGTGACGGTTTCTAGGTTGGAATAAATTACCAGCCGCCAACTGTGGTTCCGGGTGGTGATTTAGCGAAGGTGCAAAGAGCCGTTTGCTGTCTTTCTAACACCACCTGCTCTACCGTGGGGATGTGGTGCCCAAGGATGTCAACGCTGCTATCGCCGGCATTAAGGCAAACCGCACTATACAATTCGTGGATTGGTGTCCAACTGGTTTCAAGGTTAGCCTGAA
>JAHZNF010003980.1:0-10494 GCA_027744215.1 Troglopedetes dispersus | reverse complement strand
GTCAGGAGTGCCAATCACCGACCAGCCAAATAACTGCGAGAAACTTGACGGCATGTATTATGTCTGATGTGGATTCTGCTCTACAAGTTCAAGGAAATATTTTCTTCGATGGTCATACTCAATCTGGTATAAACTTGATGGGGGATTTCTCCTTAATTACAAAGGGAATTCAAAATGCATCAAGATTGCATCCCAAAGTTGAAGAGATTTTGGTAAAGTTGATGCACAGCACTGACAGGTACACATACTACAATTCTACAGAATTTAGAAAACAGGAAACGTATCACTTAATTACTTCGCTGGCCAAATGTGACAAGACTGCCCTTATTTTACCCGAGTACTTGTGTCACAACGGGACGTACGTTGATGCAATAAAGCATGCTGACAAAATGATGTATGTGTCCGTCGGAAAGGAATCTTATGACAGTGTCAACTGGATGCCAACTCTACGAGGATTCATTCCACCTCATTTGATTCATAGGATTAAAGGAATTAGTGAAACGGGTATTTGGGGCATGTTGAGAAGAAATGGAACGGGTGATGTGTCCTTCAATCGGGACAACGACGTGGAGACCTTTTCACCTGTGAAAGTACACGGGAACATTGGAGTAATTTTTATAGTTTGGGCATATGGACAAGGCTTGGTTCTAACCGCCTTTATTTTGGAGAACGTGGTTAATTTGTTTTGTCAACCAAGGAAGCTAGGAAAAAAGTTCTGAGCTTGCACACAACATGTCTTACTCATCAAACTCATATCAATTAAATATGCAACACATGCAAAAGGGATATAAAAGATTTCGAAGAACTCTGATATGAACTGAATGTTCACATTTTCGGAAATCGTTTCATCTCACCTGTAACAAAGAATTAAAATAGCTGAATTCGAATTCAGGAGTTGCAAGTGCATAAAGGTAACGAGAAGAAAGCTTATTGGTACTTATGACTACTGGAGATATTCTCGCCTGCAAACCTGGATTATAAATTTTGGGTATTATAGTATGTCAAATATTACAATGTAATTTTTAGTATCAATGTGGCTGCGGATAGCCTTTGTTGTTCAATATTTGTTGTTGGTAGTCAAATTGTGACTAGCACTTGTCTCGTCTGGCAGAATTACTCCTTCTGGACAATTTTCTGATACTTGTAATATTGAATGGTTCGTGGCTTTAATACTCCTTACTAAGCCTTATGTATCGATTTTTCTCTATTATTGTTATGTTTTGCCGATTTTTCAATTGCGATGTAAGTACAAGTTGAAGGTCAAATATTTTCGCATTTACCTCAACACCTAATATATAATGCCCTATGCATACTATAGTTTGCTAATATTGTCCTTGTGTGTTAACGCGAAGTTGCCCAAGTCTGAATTGAAGAGGTGTCAATAAATATCACTGTTACGCTACTACAGACTTTTACTTTTTTTGCTTCCGAGCATGGTAGTAATCAAACCTGAGTCATTGATATATCGAAAGGAGTTTCTGAAGGAAAACAATGGATACAATGTTTGTATCCAGAAGTGTCTTTTTGATGGCCATCGACAGGAGCTCAGAAACTCCGCAAGGAACATATTTTAACTCATTGAGCAGTTTAAGAAACTGTTTAATTAGTCTGCATGCTACCAGAGAGTCAAAACTCTCTTCCCTCCACTTTAACAGTGGAACAGGTCATGTTGTAACGAAGCTTTTTTTTACCAAATTATCAAATTCAGTACATGAATTTAAGTATATACAATGTATGTATGTAACTTATATACGGAGAAACTCACAGGTGCAAAAAAATCAAGGTCAAACACTTGTGGCTATTCCATGTATATGTTACGGTATCTTTATTTGACAGCCAGCTGACGGTATAACTTTTTTATTTCATGACAAGAGTTCTATTTGTTAATATTTTTCTAAGAGGATGCGTGTTAAAAAAATTGTACACATTGTAAATGTTTTATAATGAAGTTCTAAACACATTTTGATACATACTTAAAACTCTTTTTGTTAATTTGTATAATGGAACTTGCAGCCACCGAGAGTTTTATCAGAGATATTCTGAAGAAAAATGGAATTCATGAACATGTTTCTGAAATTACCATCAAGGACTCTGATATTCCTGGAGGCACAAATACACAATTCATAACAGTGAAGTTTGAAAGTGAACGCATTCCTTCACTAAACTTATTCTTGAAAACAAAACCCGACAAATTTCCCGAACCCCGGATGGCTGAAGGAATCGGAATGATGTTTGTGAAGGAAGCGAGATTTTTCACGGAATATGTGCCAGCTGCGAAGGATTTTTGCTTATCAATGGGGTAATATTGCTTTACATATTCATAAGTAAAATTACTTCGATAAAAATTTGTTTCAGATTCCCCTTACTTCACACACTCCAATCATTGATATATTTATTACAGCCAAGGAAACTTGGTAAACATATATCCGAAATGCTATTACGGCGACCAGGAAATGATACTTTTCGATAATTTATTGGCGGATGACAAAGGATTCTCTATGATTGGGGATGGACAACCACATGATTTTGAATGTGCCAGGTAATTTTTGTGTTCATATTTTAAAAGACCTCTGAGTCAGAGGCTCTCACTTAAATTCGGAGCGCATTGAGTGAAGTGATTTGATTCATTTTTTGTAGACTTGCGCTGATCTCTCTTGCAAAACATCACGCCCTTTCACACGCTTTCATTAGGGAAGTAGGTGGTTCTGAGCAGTTTTTTCGACAATTTCCGAACCTTGATTTTGAACCATTTCTCACAACCACTTCCAACTGAAATATTAGGTCACATAATGGAAATTGGGATTACTCGAGATTGCTACATTTTAGAAGTAAAACTTATCTTCATCCATCACCTATATTCTTTACAGCCCAATAAATCTCCAAAAACAAACCACCATACTGTCACTAATACTTCTCGTAGAAATCCAGCCTTGAAAATAAGGAAAAATCCATATCGGTTTTGAAAAGTTTCACCGGAGAAGCCTGGAATGATTTTATTGGTTGTACTAAAGTAGCTTCCGGGGATAACTTTCTAGTATTGTACCATGGGTATGATTTGCCCCAATTAAAATCAATTTTTTCAAAGGAAATCTAAAGTGGTTAAATAGGTGATTCTCAAACTTCTGATTTATTCAGGGATTACTTCTGCAAGAACATGCTGTTTAGGAAAGATGAAACAGGAAGAGTTGTGGGCCAGGTTATCGTCGACCTACAAATGACAAGCTATGGAAGTCCTTCGCTAGATCTGACTTATTACTTGTTCACTAGTGTAAAGCCAGTGGTTCGCCGGGAACGATTACATGAACTCCAGGAAATCTATTTTGACACCTTGACTTCAACCTTGAAAAAATTGCAAAGCCCGGTAGAGCTAAAATTTGAGGTCTGTATGATATAGACATAAAGGCAAAAAGACCATAACAATTACGCGTGAATTATTTGAAAATTGTGTTACTTTTTCCACGATATATCACTTCATAATTATTCAATAGGAATTTTTGCTCAATTTTCGAACCAAAGTCAATTTCGGGTTTTGGATAAGCATCGTACACGAGAAGGACTTGGCGCTTCTAGCATCCGCTGAGATAAAACCGGAACCTGTTAATGATCGAAAGCAATTTCTTAGTCGTAGAAACGAATGCATTCAGAAGTGGCTGGATGAGCATCCACAAGAACTGGACATGGTGGCAACCAATATTTTCGAACTAGTTGAAGAGTTTAACCGGTTGAGAAATTAGAAATCTATCCCAGTAATTTCTCCAGGTGTCAGTACCCACTAGGTATTTGCATGCAATATTATGTTTGCTTACGCGAAGTATAAATAAGGATCTATGAACTAAAAAACGTGATTTGCCACATTGCGGTTTTTTATTTATTAATACGAAATAAATTAATACATAATATGCGAGTGAATTTACCATTCATGGTGAACATTTTGAATTTATTCATGTTGATTTTTAGCTGATAAGTTCTTCAATTATTTTTTAAATTTTTGTTATATACAGCAAAACGCTTAAGTCGTTGTTGAAACTGGAGGTATTGGTTGTGAGGTGGTTGAAGGATGAAGAGTTGTTGAACATTTGTGGGAGGAGAGGTTGGCGGATTGTAAGTTGTAGTAATTGGAACTCAGGTTGTAGTTGTTGTTGGAGTGGTTGTGGGAGATAGAAATCTATCCCAGTAATTTCTCCAGGGTGTCAGTACCCACTAGGTATTTGCATGCAATATTATGTTTGCTTACGCGAAGTATAAATAAGGATCTATGAACTAAAAAACGTGATTTGCCACATTGCGATTTTTTATTTATTAATACGAAATAAATTAATACATAATATGCGAGTGAATTTACCATTCATGGTGAACATATTGAAGTTATTCATGTTGATTTTTAGCTGATCAGTTCTTCAATTATTTTTTAAATTGTCTAGTTTTTGTTATATACAGCAAAGCGCTTAAGTCGTTGTTGAAACTGGAGGTATTGGTAGTGAGGTGGTTGAAGGATGAGGAGTTGTTGAACATGGTTTAGTTGTAGTTGGTGGGCTTTCCTTTTCAATAATTATTCGCTCTAATGCGACAAATCCATCACGGACAATCTGTTTCAGTCGAAGTTCAATCGTCTAAAAGTTTCATTGAAATAATATGTAAATTCCTATGGTATACTATATTTTTCTTTAAATCATAAAAATTATCATGAGTAATATCATTACATTCATTCATCAAGAAAAACTTACGGTTGTGAAACTCAAGTCGACCTCTGTTACTGTCCAATTAGCGCCACTTACTTCTTCTTGAATCATTCCATTTTTCGTTACAATCATGTGCATGTCATGGAAGTAAGCTCGAAACCGAAATCCTATATCGTTTGGTGCAACAGTGTAGGTGAGGTCGCACTCCTTTCCGCAACCTGTCCAGAACCCTATTTCTCCATTTAAATGTTCGGGAGGGATGTTAACCCTAATTCCGAGTATACCACATCTGAAATCTTCCACATTTCTTTGATAGCCACTTGTACAAGTTGCTGACCAACCTGCAGCATGCTCAAGATCGTACAGGGTATCTATTAAAACTTCTTCTCCGAAAACATTCTCATCTATGAGAAGTGCCACTATGCCAATGAAAGAATATGAGAAAGTAGTCTTCATGCTTTCTGTGCTTAATTTAAAAATATTTCTAAAGACAAGAATTGCAACTCACCAAACCTGAACGTTTTAACTGACTGGGCATCATCGTTCAAGGCCTTTACTGGGAAACAACAATTTTCGGTTAAAATCTGTCCATGATTAGGTATATGTCCTATTTAGATCTTTCATTACAAACGTATTTAACATTATTATGTGTACCACATCACATTCATAATAATACTTCAGGTTGTAGCTCATTGCCTTATCAGTTTCATTTGACCCCAAAACTCGGTTTATTTGAATGGCACAAGAAGATAAGTAATTCTACTTTTGACTTAATTTTTTAAATAAAAAATCCAGTAAGTGGTATGGCACGCGTAACCTTATTGTAAGTATTTTTTAAACGATGATTATCAAACATGTTTATGCATGATATTGTAATAAATTCTTATATGTGATATTTGTGTAGCCTGGAGCGGAATGAGTTTTACAGAATTTGTGGAATTTCTTCATATGTCAATGTTTTATTTGAATATTTATCATTATTGCAAAAAGTTGACAAATATGTAGCACCTCCTCAATTTCAATATAATTATTTAAGGTGATTAATGAGTATTTGAATCGGAACATTGAAGTTTTGTTAGCTTTGAGCACTTGAGTATATCACGGTAATATGTTCTTGTTTAGTAGAAATTAGTCCTCTCCGCCAATGAAAATTTTATCAAGCGCGACAAAAGCTGACCTCGTCACCGCGTGAAATTTTAGATCCAATGTCTGTACAAGAAAAGAAATGATATAATATAACACATTGACCCAAACCTACACATATACAATTCATATTAATACAATTATTATGTAAACGAAAATCTTACATATGCAAATATTGCAAAAAGTTGACAAATATGTAGCACCTCCTCAATTTCAATATAATTATTTAAGGTGATTAATGAGTATTTGAATCGGAACATTGAAGTTTAGTTAGCTTTGAGCACTTGAGTATATCACGGTAATATGTTCTTGTAAAGTATAAATTAGTCCTCTCCGCCAATGAAAATTTTATCAAGCGCGACAAAAGCTGACCTCGTCACCGCGTGGAATTTTAGATCCAATGTCTGTACAAAAAAAAGAAATTATATGTAACACATTGACCCAAACCTACACATATACAATTCATATTAATACAATTATTATGTAAACGAAAATCTTACATATGCAAACTCCAGGTCGACATTAACAACGGTCCAGTTGGTACCCGACACTTCCTCGCTTACAACTCCATTTTTACTAACGGTCATGTGCATGTCCTTGAAGTACGCCCGGAAACTGAAGGTCTGGTTGGCCTTTCCGATCGTGGAATACTTGAGATCACACTCGTTATTGCAGCCAGTCCAGAAGCCTACCTCACCATTCAAGTCTTCTTCGGGAATATTTACTCGGATGGGAATTAGACCACCTCCACACTTGAAATCGGACACATTGGCCTGGTAGCCATTTTTGCACGACAAAGACAAATGTGCAACACTGTCAAAGTCTTCTTGCGTGTCAATTACTAAGTCCCCTACGGCAATATGTGCAAGGAGGGCGGTGGCTGCGAGGAAGACGGTAGCTTCAAAAATTGACTTCATTGTTGCTGGTGTTTGGATTTTTTTCTAAGAAGTTAGAAAAAGTAGGGAAGAGATGATGAAAGTGTTTGTAAGTGTTGGTTTGAAAGTTGAGAATTGAATAATAAAATTGGTTTGGTCAGCCACCATTTTATACTTCACAGTTCATACAAAAAAATTCCAGGTTTGCAACATCACTTAAACTTTGAATTGTTGTTGATCAGACCATTTCTGAACCTTGGAATCGTAATATTCCCCACGAAACTTGTGATTAATCCTATTTTTGTAAATGATAAGCATAAGCGGCCAATTAGTTATCCTTATCAAAGCATAATTGATCCTTGTCCTGAAAATTATGACAACTCGTTCATCATTTCTTTCTGCCAAATAAAAAATTATGTTTTGAGTTTTGTTCATTAAAGTCCAGAGTACACACACAGTTATGCAATGTAAATTATAATAATTACCAGTGAAAAAATGCAGAGTGCCTATTGCCTACAATTATCGTGTACTTATAGCTGCAACACTTATTCAAATGATAGAAGGGAAAAATGAAATTTCGAGCTCGATCAAAGTGAACAAAGTGTAAAATTGTGCAGATTAAAACTCCGAAATTATCGTCGGCATTCACGAGTGCGACTCGTGTCGGGCAAAATAATTTGACGAATAAAAGTTATGAGGTCACTCATGTACATAGTACGACATAGCTAATGCTGTTTGTTACATTAACTGGAAAGGAACGGTTCCGCAATTTTACCTTACCATAATTTTTACTTTTACCAATTTTACCATGAAACATAGCTCATGTTGTATGGTAAATGCAGGCGGGCATAGAACAGACAAAATGCTTCATGTGCGGCTGCAACTGGCTGGAAAGTATTGTCATGAGCCACGATAAAAATACAAGGTCATCATCAATCATCATCATCATCATACCTAAGCTGAGCAGCTTAGCTGAAAACATGAAGTAAAGCATATAGGTTTTTATATTGTGAATCATGAAATGCCCACTTTTGTCAACACTTACCTATCCCATTTGTGATGTTAGTTATTGTCTTTTTTGTGCAGCTGATCACTGGACAAAGTTTTACTCAGTACACTAAAGAACTTCCAGTTTTAGTAAAGAAATTGCAGCAATATTAGATAAACTTGAAAAAATCGTAATCATATAGCCATGTCTTCACCGACGCATCAGTCAAATTCTCAAAAACTTACTGAAAAGTACAAGGAGATCTTAAAATCTAATGGAATCTTGGAGGAAGTAGCGCATGTGGATGTGCGAAACACAGATTTGCAAGGAGAAGGAATGATTAGTCAGACACAATATGTCACGGTGAAGTTTGTAAATCAGAATGTGAAAGATTTAAACTTGTTCGCTAAAGTGCACACGGCAAGTCCATCCCATTCCGAAATGATCGAAGAGCTCAAAGCTTTCGAGAAGGAGGCGGTCTTCCTCATGAAATATGTGCCGGCTGCCCAGAAATTCTGTAAATCGAAAGGGTAAAAATAGATTAATTTATTGATTTACATTTTTATAACATAATTCGTAAAACTCGCATAAAATTGTTCAAAATTATATTTCAAGAATGGAAGAGTTGACGGATATTTACCCAAGGTGCTATTACGGAGATAAAGAAATGATTGTTCTGGAGAATCTTGCATTAGAAAAGGAATTGGTAATGATGAAGAAAGAAGACTTGCATGATTTGGAAGCGGCCACGTGAGTACATATTCTGATTCCCACAAAGTTTCTTTTTAAATTCGTTTATAACTTGAAGACGAAAATGTTATAAAATGATGATTTGAAACAGGTTTGCCATTAAAACATTAGCAAAGCATGACGCGCTGTCATATGCAATGATTCGGGAATCCGGAGGACCAGAAAATTTCTTTCGTCAGTTTCCCAATCTGAACTATGATGGAAGGAAGAGACCATTATTTGCTCAAGTCTGCGGGGACTCAATTAAGAATAATGTGAAATCGGACATTAAGCTGTTAGAGGTGGGCCCAATCATTTTACCTTTTGAAATGGAAAATTCATTGTTGATTTATTTTATACAATTCTTTGTTAATTAACTTTAGATGAACAAGGTTCCAGGAAGTATCGAGGCCATTGAAGCCCTAAAGTCAATGGAGAAGGATGGATTACAAATGCTACTAGATTCTATTGAATATGATAAGGAAGACGAAGGACTTCTTCTACTGAATCATGGGTAGCAAGCAATTTCAATCACCTACATGCATTTTTTATTTCGTACTTTGTGCCATCTTCAAAATAATGTACAAGTTGCAAACAATTTTTCAGTGATTTTTGGAATAACAACACAATGTTTCGAAAGGATCCGACAACTGGAAATATTGACAAATGTGTGATAATCGATTTTCAGGTAAATTTTCTGTTTATGTTATACTTGTTATAGTAATTTTTAGTTTTATAATTTGTTCCTTGATGCTTTCCATGATTTTTTCATAATCAATCAATCACAATCATACATATTTATCACTTTTCTGTTTGTTGACATNTCCGACAACTGGAAATATTGACAAATGTGTGATAATCGATTTTCAGGTAAATTTTCTGTTTATGTTATACTTGTTATAGTAATTTTTAGTTTTATAATTTGTTCCTTGATGCTTTCCATGATTTTTTCATAATCAATCAATCACAATCATACATATTTATCACTTTTCTGTTTGTTGACATATTAGATGACAAATTATAACGTGTCAACCTTGGACCTAAGCTATTATTTCTTTTCAAGTGTTAAAACCCCTGTCCGACAAGCTCATATGAAAGACCTTCTCAACCTTTATGTGCAAACTCTCAAGAAAGTCACGAGCGACCTAGGGTATTCAATTAATATCTCCTTCGAGGTAATCAGAAAGTTCTTTTGAGTTAATTCTTTGCGCGTCAAGAAGTTGTATCATTAACAGTTAATAATTTCATGTTTATATTCGTTGTAGAATTTTTTTAACCAGTTTCGTAAAAAGTTTGCCTTCGGCTTTTTCTGGGGAGGTCTTTGCATGTCATGCGGACCTGGGCTTCTCGTCCTCAAGGATATTGACATGAATACCGTTGACATAAATGAGTGGGCTAGTTTTTACGACAAAATGGTTAACGTTTGGATTGACAATCATCCGGAAGAAGGGAAACGGGTAGCAGAACAAATTGTTTGCTATGTCCAGGAGTATGAAGAACTAATTCTAAGATAGTTTTGAAAATGAAGCCGTTCGCCATATTGATTATCGTGTTCAATAAACTGATAGAGCCATAAAAACCAATCGAATTTTAAACAGACCTTAATTAAAGGACCTTAATCAATATTGAATTACATTGCAGAGAAAATTATTTTCTCGCCTATGATGTTAACTATGATAATTTGAAATAGTTATTCTAACAATTGTACATTGACAATGCAGATGCCACAGTGCATTCTAGAAAATGTTGCCTGCAAGCATAATAGTACTGAATGCGGTAAAGGCTTTCCAGTTCGTTATCTTATCACCAACTTATTAGTGACTGATGTGTAATGTCATGAATAATGTCAGGTATATTGAAATTCCTAGTAATATTTTGCAGGACGTGGATTTAATTGAAGGTTATAGATACAGAAGTTTACATTTTTATACAGCAAAGTTATTCTAAGTGCTAATTACTATCAATAATGTCTAAAGCCGGGTTGAGGGTAATGCTGGCGACCTCTGGTAGCACCAGCAAAGGGGCTGGGTCTAAATGCCGATGAACTATTGAAGAAAACATTGAACATGTTCGAGTTTGA
>JAHZNF010003979.1:0-11572 GCA_027744215.1 Troglopedetes dispersus | reverse complement strand
GAAAACTAAAATGAAGTTGCCGTGAGTAAACCCTTGAATATTGATATTGAATCTGTAAGTATGCCCAACGGACTTTTCGTGACTTTCGGAAACCTTTTGCGTATATTTTTTTATCAGGGCACATGCACCATTTACGTAGAGATATCAATCATCAAGATGAATTGGAATAATATTATAGATTATTGGACTAAATTGTGCTGTCAACGGACGGTTGGATAACATTCCCGAGTTAAGCCTGAGGATTAACACTAACACCTTAAATATGCTGTCTTGTTGGAACTCAGCAGTAATCACAAAGCAAACACATTTTCGTGCGTCATTTAACTGACATTCTTTAGCAAAAAAAATAATTGGTCGGACAAAACAATAATAACGATTGGTCGGGCAAAGGAAAATTTTCACACCGCTAGTTTTCATCGCTCATGTCCTACCAATGCTGTTTATTTAAAGGATTACATCTGCTCAGCTCAAGTGTGTACTTCATGTTCCTCGCGATCCAATGGCTTACTAACCAGTATTAGGTAGTTTACGTACAGCCAGTAGTCAGCACAGCTTAGTTGAGCAACATCAAATAACCTTTTTTACTTAGGTTGGTGGATTTCATATGAGAGGATGATTTGCTCCTTTGTACCCCAAATACAAAAGCTACTAACTAGTTAATCCTTAGGTCCATTCTGATATTTTGATTTATGAACGGGCAAGTAAATTCCTTGGAATTCCACTTCCATGTGGCCGCGTCACGCGCAAAGAACTTGCTTTGTGATCGCTTTTTTGTAAACACATTTATATAATCTTTATACTTGCTTCACTTGTAAATGTATCACTGTCATGTCACTCCCTTCACCATAATTACATGGGAATAGATCACGAGTCTATTGGTACATTTAACTTTGTCCAAAGAAACTTTTATATATCCTTTTATACTTCCTACCTGTGCCTCGTCAATTTAAAAGATATAATTCCTACACAATTGTTTATGGTAAAGTCGTAAGAAAGCTTTTCTTTCTCTCCACTTGATTATCCAAAGGGATGATTTTTTCTTATACGTTAGTTTTCTCGCTCAGGTTGGGTCTTTCACTATAGCCTAGCCCTTCACCAAAAAGCAATACCATGTCCACTTCTGATTAGTAAGGCAGTGACACTTTCCTAATGCACTGCATAATTTCGTCTCAGAAAAACTCATATTCTGGTTTCACCATCATTCCCCAAAAAAGATGGGCTTATCTTGCATCACATTTCCTTATAGGGTGTTGATAGCAGATGTGTTTCTAACTGGTTGATTTACGAAACCATTTCGAGGAAATTATATGTGGAGAATAATCAACTAGAGAGAAGTGTATTATTACCTTGATGGCTTCCACGTCTGCTGATGATGGCTCCTCGCCTTCTTGTTCGTTCTCGTTAGTCGGTGTTGTTGTCTTCTCTGCTGGACTGGGATTTTCGCAATCGCTCAATCTTTCAAAAGCCCCATCGCGAACCCATTGGCTGGAAAAGAAGACAAGAAATTGAAGATGATTTATAAATACCGTCATTTTTTTCACTGACAACTGCTGAAAGCAGTTGCAGAAGGTTCTGCCTGCAGCAGCACCACTTGAAACGTGAACGGACTAGAAAGAGAGTAACTGGGCTTATTTGTCTGCAATGAAATGATGATGATTTTATGACGAATTTGACGAATACTTATTTTTATGATGTAACCAACAAATTTTTCTGTGTAGCATAAATATTTTGTTGTATAAAACGGTGTTTGTGGCTCACTTTTTTGTTTTTCTTGTAAAATAACGAGAATTCAAGTATTCCTTGTAAAGTGTGAGAAATAATTTCTTGGGCTTTAACCATAAAAACCAATCCTGTGAGGAATGGGCATAATAGTAATATAGACACGTAGGTCTGTAGATAGTTTAATTAATATACTAATTATGTACTATAACATAATTAGTTATCAAATATTATTGTAGTATTATAATAATTACATCACGTTGCTATATTACGTTTCAAAGGAGGTTGCTATTGCACGCTGCAAGCTACTTTGTTCCAATTTAGCAGAGTTTGTTGAAGGTTTCACAGGATTGCAAAGTCGACTCTGTCGGCATTTCCTATAATCGCAATCACTGAATTTCAAGGGGAAACCAAAGACGCAAGAAATTATGCCAGCAAGAGTGTAATTATATTCTTATTATGCGTTCGTAAAACTATGTGTTGTGTTTGATTGGGATTTAATTTTATTCCAGTCTTCTGATTTACACCAATGTTAAATAGAAAGAATACTGATAATAATTTTAATATTAATAGAAGTTTTGGATTGTGCATGCTCTTCGAGGTAGGACCACAACTTCTTATTTAAAGAAAGCCAGTGCGACACAAAAAGTAAGTATTGTGCTTGCGCATTGCATTACCTATTTACGAAATTGCGACCACTTTGTATTCTATAATCTGGATATGGCAAGCAATGGAATTGTAAATACGTAATAACAAACAAAATTTGTGGTCGTAAAGACAATTACTTTTATGTTTTCTATAAGCTGTAAACCTTCTTTGTTTTCTGTGAAAATCATTTTATTAAAGGACACAGGCGATTTGGCGAATCGTTTCATGTTTGACTCTTACTTTAGTGGAAACAGAGGTCGCTTCTGCAACACAGTTTCTAACTGCGTAAGGTTAAGATACATATAATATCCAATGTACGTCTGCAAAGTGATTAATATAGAACCAAATGCAATTAAAATCTGGTTTATTAAAATCATAGATTCGATAAACACTCAAAACGCTTCTTTTCGACTTCTTGAGAATAGAGCAGAAGCGCAAATACGAAGTAATTAATGCACCTTCATGAACTTGTTAGAACAAATTGATAATTTGCATGGGGGAGAGAACATTCCTGACATGACGTCAGTTAAATTTTGGTATAAGGTAATCATCATTCATCAGCACACCATTAAGGTGCATAATAATGAAATCTTCAACAAACCATTTAAGAAAAAAAACAACATAATACCGGTGAATTAACTTCACACATGGATATAAATAACAACTTTCCGCTTTGGTAGCAGTCCCGTAGAAGGAAAGTTTTAAAACTAATTAAAATCCACCTACTGAGTTGACGAAAGACTTTGAACATGTCGCAGTAACTCTTTCAAGCGGATATTTTGCTATGAATAATGAGATGGTAATGTATCATGGACCACTATGAAAAGACTCTTGGGCTTACTTAGACTCATCATCACCGCAGGAGATGGGACCTTTCTCACTTTCCTCAGAAATGGTGTGATCAAAGTGTTGACTAATTTTATGTTGTTGTTGTTGTTGAAGGTGATATTCCGTGGAATCTTTGCTAGAATCTTCACCATTTTCATCATGATTTTCATGAGCAGACATTGTTTGCAAATTAACAACTGCACAGCCACTCCTACAGTTATTCATGTCATTCACAGGTTTTTCTAACATGACCTCCTCCTGGATGGAAGGGTAAGTGCCGCAGACGCTCATGGTGCTGCCACCGAAAACGTTAGATTTGCTGAGTGATTTGAGTCTGTTAAGGTGTGATGTTGGGTAGTGGAGTTTCTTGCTAGCTTGCGATTTGCAGAACTCGTAAATGTCAACAATGCTACCACCCATGCTGCCCAGTCTGTTCTTTGAACTTTTACTGCTTTTGCTCCCACCACTGCTGCCACTTTCGTTGATGTTGTTGTTATTATTGCTGCCAGCGGACGGGCTGTTCAGAGACAGGGAGCTGTAGCATCTTCGGTTTCTATCAAATTTTCCTTTGTTGTTTGCTTTGATTGTTATTGACGAGAATGGAATGGGTGGACGCCCTGTAACCCGATCTGGATTGTTATGTTGCCCATTTGAGGCACTTTTTACCTTCGACGATGGTGGCAGGGGTGGTCTACTTGATGACGAGGCTGACATTTTTCTGGTGGCCGAGGAGACTGCTGCTCCTCCACCATTCCTCGATTCACCACCAACATCACGCCAGAACTGGTCCACTTTGTCGAATAACGTTGGCATTTTTTTATGGTCCGATCTGGATTGTTATGTTGCCCATTTGAGGCACTTTTTACCTTCGACGATGGTGGCAGGGGTGGTCTACTTGATGACGAGGCTGACATTTTTCTGGTGGCCGAGGAGTCTGCTGCTCCTCCACCATTCCTCGATTCACCACCCACATCACGCCAGAACTGGTCCACTTTGTCGAATAACGTTGGCATTTTTTATGGGAAGGAGGGGGACTTTATTCAACAAATGACACATTTGGTTCAGTTGCTCCAAGAATTTTTATTTGTATATATAAGCGTTTCTTATGTATTTAGGTTAAAGTCAAGAAGACACGATACGCTCTTGATGATGAGGATGATGCACAACACTTTTTGTCCAGCCATCTTTCCTTCCTGATCTCATTCTCTTTCATAACTACTCCCATACCGTGCTCAAAAACGTGAGTAAAATACGTAAGACTGAGGTGTGTCTGGATAAAGCTTATTTTTTGTTCGGTATCTTTTTTGTGAGAGTCAAGAGTGCACCTTGCTGGAGAAGGTGACATTGGCTTGTTAACTTATATTAAAACGATTAGCCCACTTAGCGAGATGTAAGACAATTGCTATGTATCCAGCAAAAAAAACATGAGTCACCACCACCACACATATTCCGTTTCTTCAGCTTTCCCCGTTTATATTGCACGGCACACGCTATTGTTCTACTTCTCGCACCATACTTCTTAAAAACTTACTCGGTAAACATGAAGGAGCAAACAAGAAATGTTAGGAATTCGCCAACTCTCTGACTTGAAATAAAAAGTAATAAAACACTAGAAGACTTCCTATTAGTGTATTTGAAAAAATCTAGCCTACCTCTGCGTAAAGAACAGTAGTCATTTCAGAGCTTCAAAGAAAACATCCGAACAGAGATGTGCGAAAGCAATAAAACTCATAAATTTTTTTGCGAGTCCAACGAAACGCATAATAATAATAATACCTTATTACCATTACACAATTTAGTGAAACGCAGATGCAATGCAAGATAAAAGAAGGAAGGAAGTGTAACCTATTCCCAGTTCACAGTTCACACACTTCTCAACTTACAAATGAAAAACATTCCATGCGGAGTGTTTGCAAAAAGAAGAAGGAAAAGTCTGTTTTATTTTTCCCCGCAGCACGAAGAGGAGGAAAAGAAGCGGAACGTGCTGTTGGCAATAAAAGTTATTATACGCTATGAACGATACTGTTACAGCAAACACTACTTTAACGAGCTGACTTGATCATTCCAAGCAACGCGAAATGAATCCTTGTGTTTTACTTCCACTCTGCAAACGTTCCCAGCGTCTCAAATATTACTCACCGACACCGACAAGATCATCAGTTCAGGGAACAAGACAAAATAAAAAGTTCACTCTAGAAGCACGGGTTTTCCTAGACTTTAGTTGCCCATTACTTTTCGAATCCGGATGTAAAGGAATTAGCTTAGGTACACATGCTCGTGCATCGAGTTCTGTAGTTGATGGAAGCGTGCATATTGATGTTACTGGTAATAATTATGCGGAATATATAAATAGGTACAATTATTTACAGAGTACGTCAAGGTAGCACTTTACGACTCGTCCGTGTATGTACTTCCCTACTTTGAAAATTTCGTCTATCGCGTAATATTATATAATTTTTTCAAGGAAATTTGCACAAGAGAAATGTGAGCTTGGCTCCACTTGACATCTACAAGCTATCACGGACGACAGACGCGGAGACACTAAAACCTGGTGAATATCACGGAGCGAAAGATTGCCCGAACTCTTCATCACATAAAAATTGTATCTACTTGTAAATCTTTCACTGCTACAACAACCATTCTTTCTGCATGACTACTGTGTGTTCCAGTGCCCATGTCATGCTGATGAGCACATCACGGATTTTCCTTTATAACAGAAGTGGAACATAAGAAAGTGGTTTATAGTCGCTTGTTAATTTTATTTTGGCACACGAAGTCAAGTCAGAAGTCAACTCCTCTTTCTCTTCCTTCATCGCCGTTTTTCCCTTGTTCAATTCGACGCACACTCACATCCACAGAACAAATTCATCTTCTTTTAAAATGTACACAAGCGACACGAAAAACAACACCTAGCTCTAACTNCTCACATCCACAGAACAAATTCATCTTCTTTTAAAATGTACACAAGCGACACGAAGAACAACACCTAGCTCTAACTTTGTATATTATTTACTCTTTGTGTATGCACACACACGTCTTTCATTACAAGGATGCTTCGAACAATAAAGAAATGAGTACCAAAAAGATGAAATGCAGCTTCGCACGGATAGCACAATGGACCTCACGAAAACGAAGTTTTTGTGGTAGGGATGTTATCATTTATTGCAAAAAAGAAAAGAGGAAGATGACGACGGACCGTGGTGGAATCAAAACAGCGAGCAAAATGGATTTTCACTCAAGAGAATGGAGCTTGCACACACCATTGGCAATGATGATAAATATGATGAACCTATTTTTTCGGTCCGTGTGAGTGAGTTTTTGCTGGCCTACAACTTGTTTAATATCTCAACTCTTTTTGGTGCTTTAGCAAAAAGAGTCGTTGGTGCCAAGAGTGCTTAATGCACTTGATCCCTGTATCAGAGAGAAGGAGAACGCCGCAATCCATGTAATAACCTGAAGCAGTCTTTTCGAAGCACTTTTGCAGCAGGTTTCTGTTGGACTTTTTCACATTGCGACTATTCACAAAAAGAGAAAAGGAGCAGACGCGAGAAATGTACACTATAAAATATAGAATTATAATATCCAATAATCTTATTTGACGATGGCACATGTAAAGGAATGTTTGTGTAAACGTTTGTATCAACCACAAAAAAAGAAGCAGATAATATTGCAATAAACAAAATATCGAAATGGGTCGGATCTGATCATCCATCTCAAACCTCAATTTATTGCAGTGAGGATACGAGGTTGACGATCATGATGACGCGGAGGATGATTGTGATGAGAAAAGACTCTTGTGTGAAGAGATATTTACTTTGAATACAAAATAAGGACTGCTTAGCTCATTTCATTTCACAATGCAAAATCCGAGAACACTTTTTAATTGGGTTTAGGATGCACAAATGAAAAAAAATGTTGAATGGATGGATATTTATTTTTATTATTATGTAAAGTGTTTTCAATCTCTGATCCTCCTAAATCCATGTAACTTTTCAATGATGAACATACGGCAACCGGGGAAGCTCGCCAAACTCATGCATGCTTCATAAAAAAGCCCAATCTATTTGGCAATCAAGCCAGGTAATAATAACAAAGTGAATCAAATCGTATTACTGGCCGTTTGTTTGTTGGTAGAAGAGAGAGAGAGAAGTGGCCGGGCAGTCAGTAATGCATGTACCACTAGTGAAAAAATATATATGACCAACTTGAACCGTGGATGAAAAAGAGAGACGTGCCGTTTAAGACGTAAACGAGCAAGTAGCATACACAGCATTAAATTATGCATTATGTGTGGTTGCGGTTAAATGCTAATGT
The DNA here is from genome assembly GCA_027744215.1 of Troglopedetes dispersus. NCBI lineage: Eukaryota > Metazoa > Arthropoda > Collembola > Entomobryomorpha > Paronellidae > Troglopedetes > Troglopedetes dispersus. The sequence continues at coordinate 4,063 of JAHZNF010003979.1, read as the reverse complement.
ATCATTTCTCAGAGAGTAGAGAGGAGAGTGCTAACATTTTAAAACGACTTCACTCCTGTTAGCATAGGGCTATCCACTTTTGTAAGCTAATAAAAATAGAAATAATAATACATAATGATAATGATCCGTTAGTTTTTGCAGGGGATTTTCATTGGATTTGCTACATTGGAGCCAAAAAAGACATTAGTTTCAATATAGGAACCACGTTTTATTACGGTTCATTCATTGTTAATGTTTGCATGTGTAACTGGCTCATTATCTTCGTTTGCACAATCTATAACTAAAGCATTGTCATACAACTCCGTTTACAGTTGTAATATTTTCGCATTACGAGATTAATCGTTCAAGTGCTCTCATGTCCTATCTTTTCTTCTTGTTTATGTGACTGCATGTGAAGTGTGTGACTTGATGTTGTTGAAGTGGTAATTTTGATAAAAAATGAAGTAGGTTTAGTAGGAGCTTTCAAGTATAGTTTATCTTGACATATCCCATACGCATTTTAAAGGCATTGTAGTGCTACTGTGGATGACATGTGAAGTATCCTGTATTTGCATTGGTTTTTTTATTCCGACCAAGTGTAATGTGCTTTCATACAACGGTTTTTATTCAAACAGTGGATTTTTACCATTTTAGCAATCATACTAAATAGAAACAGAAGCTTCACCTCTTACGCTTTACTCTAGAACTTAATAATTCCAAATTCAAAAAGTTGTGATTCGAGAGCTGATGCCAACTGTGGAAAGGCCGAATGAAATATACATTCTCATCATCATCATTTATTAATCGATCACTGATCCTCAGTATATATACTTGATTTTTAAGCCCCGTGGAAAATGTTATTGGTTAGGTACCTATTATTATACATGACATCAGCATTTCTTTCACTGCGCATGTAATTATCGAAAAAAAATTAAACTGCTTTTCTTCAAACATGGGAAGCAGCATCTGTTGGCTGTGGAACAAATATTTGTATGTCAATATTGTCATTTGGAATTCACAAATATTTGACACTTCAAGGCTAAACCGATAACAAATATGCAAAAAAAATGCGGTTCTCCATGCTTGAAGTCTCAACACAAATATCACTATTACATGTAATGAAAGAAATAAAACTCAAAACATGGTGTTTATTATGAAACAAAATTGCTATCAAATACAACGTACTTCCTCTTTTCAAATTTGACCAGAGGGATTGCCGATGACACTGGGTCCAAAAGAAGAAATGACTTATTATGCTTTTTCATTTATGGTTACACATCCGGTATGAGGATCCGCTTTAGACAGTAGCCCTTTTTATCATCAACAAAACTACAACGTATTTTTATTGTTTGTTTCACCAAAAAAAGTCAAACCACAAGATATTGGTTACTACATACTACATACTTACTAATGGTAAGTTCAATGTAGAGATTAACAAGCTTGTCTTGGTAGGAATCAATCAAGCTTATGCCCATTATGATTAATTAGTTCGTGTGGCTACAGCACAGTGAAGGATTATTTAGCCAACAAATTGATTGTATGTATGTGTATGTGCAGATGCAAGAAATGGTAAAACAAAGAAAACAAATTGTTTCTAGTCTCGAAAACACTAAACCAATACCGCAAATCGCATTGGAAATAAAGCACTGCACATATGCAGTTAGCCTGAAGGAAATTACACACACCTTAATTTAATAAGAATATTGGTTGGACAAACATCATAGATGAATGTAAAGTACTTTACCACTTACATCCACATGACCCGGAAAACTTTTGACCCTCCACATGTAAGATAATGGTGTCTACAGAATAGTTTATCTTCATTCGCCAAAGGGGAAATATTAAGCTAAAGAATGTGTAGCCGTGAAACAAAGCATGTTGACGGTCAAAATGAATAATATCCCTTCTCATACCTACTTACACATTTTATTTACAAAAAAAGTGCACATCTTGTCTTCTTGAGGTCAGTTTATAGAACTTTCTTGCTATTAGAGTTTCAAGAATGAATTCAATGAACCAATAAAACTGGTCCGTTTTAGAAGTCCTACATATATAGGTAAAGAAGATGGGTGATGTGATGATGTTCATCGCGTTCATAGTAAATATATGCATTCATGCTAGGACGACAATTACACCTGCAAAATGTCTGCAATTATTAAGGCTAATTGAGTTCATGCACTTCACATCTTAGTTTATTGTTTATGGCGAATCTTGCCTGCGTCTATAAAATGTGAGTGTAGAAGTTGCACAATATTATTCATTCCCATTATTTTTTGTCCTTTTCACTTGCATCTGCAGAGTTGGCATATTTAGTTGAAATCTATACGAAGGCTGACTACACCAACACCAAAAGGAAACCATGCTGGCAGCAATTTTTCAGTGAGTATAAATCACTGACAAAAAGGACCAAGAGATTTACTGGCTTTCAAGAAAAGGAGCCCGTTCACGTGAAATTTGTGAGAGGTCTCCTTAAAAGAGCAACCTTTGTTTACAACTTGCAGTAAGTGTAAAAACAATGAAAGCAATTCTTACACACATCATAGTAAACTTACCACGCTACGAAATCAAGTACAATACCGGTCCTTTTTTTGCTTTCTTTTACGCTGTTTTTTTTTTCATTTTGTATTTATTGCTACCTAAAATTGTTTTACATGGGTTATCTTCCACTTTGTTTTTCATTATTTTGCAAAGGAAACCTGAAACAGAAACCTGATTTAACGAATTTTGCCTTTGGATGAGGCGCATGAAAACAATATTATTGCTGCTTTACATTTCTCTACACAATTTTCTCTGACGGCTCGGCTTTGACGAGACATTATTATGAGTGCATTATGAATTCATTTCTCCACACATCAAGTAAAGTTATGTGCATATAATTTTAGGCCATCATCATGACATAAAACTTTGTTCTTCTCTGTTACATCAAACACATTTATTGGCAGCTAGCCTAGTAAGCCTAACACAGATGCAGGAATAAAATACTCCATATTTAAAAAAACTTGTGCGATCAATAACAACAAAATTGCATCTTGCAGTGGATATGTAGCACGTACCTGTTCAATTTCAAAATTAAATTATGCGCTTCAATAGCTTAAGTATTTGTTGCCAAACATGTTAAATACCAAAATGAATGGAATTTTAAACTTTTCATTACTCCCGGCCATCATTTGATTTGGTACTAAAAGTATAAGACTCATCTTCACATTCTAAAAGGTACCCACTAAGTAGCAAATTATGATACCAACAACAAAACGAAGATAGTGCAAACATGTTGTGAACAAGGAACAAGTGTCAGGTTTTATTTAATATCTAGTTCAACTTAATACGACGCAAGCAGTGTAAGTATGAAGTATTACACCACCAATTCAGTTGTTCTTATCTTTGACCAGCTTTTAAGAGCCAGATTATTATCAAATTTTTGCAGGTATCTTAAATTGTTTACAATGTTGTTTAATAAAAGTAATAGAAACACGCTTGTTTTCTTACGTTACCTGAATTTAATTCTAGGCGTCCATTCATCTAGTAGTTCGACCACTTTTTTCCGTATTGTTAATCACTGAATGATGATGATATATTTGTTTATTATCAGTTAAACTAAGATATGATAGCTCGTCATTACACAAAATAATAATAGTAATGTAGGCATCTGCACATGAGTTTTAGAAGTCATTTTGAAAATTTCGTTTTTTTACAGAGCAGGCAACACACGCAGTCCTTCAATGATCAACACGAAATCAGCGTAAGTATTTGAATGGATCTCACAGGGAACTTCACAATCAAAAATGAATTATCAAATAATAACTGTGTGGTCTACAAGAATTTTTGATTACCCACAAATGATTATTATGTACACGTCCACTTGTTATAAGAATTAGTTGCGTAAATGATGCAAAGCAGCTGGAATATTATTTCATAGTCGTTTAGTGAAACCTTCACCTTCACTCACCCAGTTAGGTTCACATAGTCGTAAATATGCAAAATAATCGATGTGGATGATTCTGTATTTTAAAATATTATTGCTTTTCCTTTCTTCAATCACTGTTTTTTTTAGGAAAATATTATCGAGCACATGCCAAAATTTGCA
>JAHZNF010003978.1:0-10630 GCA_027744215.1 Troglopedetes dispersus | reverse complement strand
CTGTTTGCATAAAGTTGAATTTATTGTGGGCCTGTATTTATATTCATCATATCTCATAAATTAATATTTTTTAAACTCCCATGTCTAACCCTCGATGTAGAACTCCTTCAGGTTATGAAACAAGGGTAAATAAATAAGGTACCAAAATTACGTTTTAAAAAATTGTACCTCCGTGTCTCTACAAACTTTAATTATGACTCTATGTAGTCCTCGTCATTTTGAGTTAGTTACGTGTTATTACATATATAAGCATGTATGTGTTTATGGATGCTCACCGTACATTAGAGCCATTATGTTAATTGTGTTGAAGATTAGCGTTGCCCTTTTAAAAAAAAATACTTGAATAATGACATTCGGTTCTCTCGACTGAAGTACAAAAACAAATACCTGCGAGAATATTGTCAGTTCTCGATACTCCCTAAACCATACCTACAATATATGTGTGGCTCCAGTTATTTACGCATTCGACGTGAATTATGGTGCGAATAAAGCGTGGACCATGTTTTCTACTTGTTGGTAGATACTATGCTGAACCAAATCACTTTTAAAAAAGAGCAACACTATGTACATATTTCTTATTTTTCAATCTTAATGTTGACGACATTCAGGTACCAAAGTAAGCAAGTTTACGGTTTGCAACTCCTGCCATTACGTTCTAGAAGCTTTTCCCCATCCGAATTTGTTGAAAATGAGAAAATGCTAGAGATAACGGATGTCGACAACTGTCGTTTATGGCGGTAGTAAACAAAAAGGGGGCATGTGTGAATATTAAGTAAATTTACGCTGTGCTTTTACGCACACATTGGAGAAAATGTTTAATGCCTGAGTACATTACACCTTGCGCTAATCATCACTTGTATGCACTTGCAATGGGAACATTGTTGCCTGCTTCAAAAGCTAACAATGACGCAACCTCGACTGTATCACTCATTCGCACGCTCGAGAAATACCACACACGAACATACCTAGTCAGGCAATAGTACCTATAAATATAGGGACATTTTGTAAGTGCAATTTTTTACTAATGCTGACCAAAAATTGTGAATGTGGGAAAGGAAAAATGCTCTCATCTGTAACTGCCGATACAGACAGGTCCGCCGAGCTTTTTTTTAAGTCGTTCTTTTACAGACACACATGAAAAAAGTATCAATGAAAATTTGTTCCGTTCTCCGAAATACCGCACGCATCTTTATCATCTGTACTACCTGCTCAAATATAGTTTTTCGGCTCCCAGTCAATTCTCATATTGACTCTCAACCCTAAAATACCTTTTTATAGGTGGCATAATATCTGTCTCTAACTAACTCGTTTGTTAAGTGATGAATGAAGGCACACTACGCGCTACTGCTCATATTATTACAAAGGTAATGCCTACATCGTTAAGGATTGAGTCAACTGAACTCGTTATATAAATAACGGATCCAGCGACAATCTCTTATTTAGAGGTTCCCAGTCCTAGTCAAGAAAATTTATCTCTTAACTTCCATCCTGCGGCGGAGGCTGATTATAGTTTTAAAAAATGACAGATACCTGGCATGAGAAGCCTCGGAATGAGCAAAAAATAATAATACTCGAGAATTGTCATGTCTTCAACTCGTCTGCTTTTATTTCTTCCTAGCGGAATTGAATACATAATGGACCCGGTGAATGGTCAACAATATTACTTTTATATGCTGAATACGAGCCGAGCCAAAGGATTATTTTTTCCTCCTTTTCTCCTGTGTTTGCACTCCCATTTAAATTCCATCACCATCAACGTTTTGACGATAACATTAGCGAAATGTTTTCAGGTATTTAGTTCAAATTGTAGAAGAAGAAGAAGAAGAAGAAGAAGAAGAAGAGGAAGATGGTGAGACGAGTGACAAACAACATTCTGTTCATTGCTTCTTTGCATTCTGCAAAGTTAATCCCTTCTGATAATCTGATTACGCTAGGAGAAGTGCAGTAGTTTTATACTATCTCCTCTTCACTCTGACTTTGAACGCAAAGCTGATAACGCTGAATTTTTTTGACATGCTTTATAGTTTTGATGTATTTGCGGGACACCTGTCCATTGTACACAACCCTCGCAATAACAAAATTACTGAAGTACAGTAAGTGATTGTAACACACATTTTGTGCACCGCAGTGGCGCAACGTTTTTTTAGTTTTACTTTTTTTCAAGGAATTTTCATTTCCTGTCTAACAGTCAGCATTTATTTATGTGGAGAATTTAAACAGAAAGGCTTGAGTTTGCACTGTGCACAGGAATACATGGGAGGAGGACAGGCATTAAGCACTACCGGTTTTTTATTTGTTGGAATGCGCAAGAGAATGCAAGATAATGATAAGAACTACTCTCAACAACTCAAATACGTACATATTATAATGAATATTCTTTGTATGGTTTTAATAGTCATTGTGTTTTATCAAAAGAAACTCTCTGCTACTTATTTGTTGAAGGGGTAAGTTACGTTAATTATTACAAATAACAAGGTTGTCGAGTCAGTGATAGTGGTTGTGCTGTGCTTTTAAGGGAATTAAAATAAGTAATGGATTTATTATAAGATTTTTTTTTCGGGGAGGAGAGAGGCAATTCCTCCATCATTGCAATAACAACAGAGAGAGTTGAGTGGTTTCTTACTTGGTTTTGCAGGCCTGAGGAGGAAGGTGTAATATTTTGAGAGAATGCAACCAGCGAAGACGGGATAGAGTCGCTTGAACTAACAAACTGTATAATATTATGTATTTTTGCCCGGTATCTACCTGCAGCACATTACCTAATGCGTACCTTGTGTTCCCAGGACATGCTTTCGCTACTTAAAAAATATAAGACGTAATGAAAGGGATTTTGAGTTTACAAAGTTTTGAAGAAAAAAAAACAGGAGGGAGGTTTTTCCCTAGAAATTGAAGGACAGATTCCGTTATTTCTCTTCTGTACTATGGTTTAGGTAGGATGAAGTCAACTTCAACTTTACTCTCTTGCAAACTTTTAGTTTGCAGGAGGCTATATTTTAGGATATCGGTTTCAGCTATATATTATGCGACTTCATGAATGAGGTGATGATGTAAAATACTGTGCACATGTTGTGCAGCATATTTTTAGCACTATTGATTGAAAGTTAGTCAACGATATGATTGCGTCATTACAATTGAGGAACACTTCGTTTTTTAAACTTGTCGCAATTTTTTGCTCAAAATATGGATGCGGTGCAGTTTTTAAATAAATGTAGGAATTTATTGGCTATTTATGAAATGATAACATGGAACTTGTAGGGTTTACCACGTTTTGTCGTGCTAATCTTATGTTTCATAAGAAAAAACACATTTCCAATGTTCACGATTAATATTTTATGCATAACGTTTTTCACCAGTAAATACTGTTACAAAAATAAAAGTCAGTTGTGTAACAAGTCCATTTCATGGTGACGTGCACACGTGGGTAATACCGTACCGCACAATACAATTTTGGATTACCACAAAGCTGCGTCCATACATCTCAACATACTAATTTTGCTGAGTTTAGGTTGAAACGGTGATCATTGACTTTTGCTTTATGACACATGAGGCGATGAATGATGAATGGTAACAATTTCCCCGAATCTCGTGTAACCTTGCACTATAATCTTTCACATGAGGCAACATTCTCATATTTCTCATTGTGTCTTTTTGTTACACGCACCATGTCAATTTGACGCTACAATGTTTGGTGCGAGGAGGATTCACAATGAAGATCTATAAATCATTGCATTGCTCTCCCTCTTTTTCTCTCTTCGTTCATTCGTTGATTCCCCCAAAAATATGCAGATCAATCTTATTACCGTCTGTATCAGCAGAGCGGATAAATGTACCGTTGATTAGAGCGAAACACTTTTATTGCAGTTGATGACTTTGCAGTATTGCTTTTTTGTCTTTTTGCCACGAAGTCATTCACATAGTCTCATGAAAAAAAGTACTTGTGACCACCCATCCTCTTTCGCACTGGTCGCGTTAGAAATTAATGACACTGGAGAAGACAATAATCGATCATCATAAGAATTCTCATTTACGGTTTCGACAGTCACAACGAGAATTTGATGAAATCTAATATTTGAAAAGTTGCAGGTTTCTTTCATTAAATTTTATGGAATGAGTTTTGACGAGTGCTAAGGTATTAAGCATATGATGATTTAGAGATTTAAAAGTTGGTGGGATAGACACGTAAAGAACAGTAATTGGATGAGGACCAAAAAGCAGGCAAACGAGAAGCAAGAAATATAGAAAAAACATTGTATCTCAGCTTAGCATAGCATCACGATAAAGAAAAAGAAATTATTCTCACTTTTTTTAACATTTAACGCGCCTGATTGACTGTTGTTATCGTTTACATTGGCAATCGATGGTGGTATTATCGACCGTCAGACTGCAATTACGCAATCCCAAGGTTAGTCGAAGTTGTCATGAAGGGTTGAAATTGAAGACAGACGGAATCAAGTCATATTATCTTTTCTCGACGGATCATTTACATCAATAAGAAAAACATTTTGAAAGGTGAGGAGTTCAGCAGAGAATAATAATTGGGAGAGATAAAACGGTTGAGAAATGCGACTTAGGCTTAATTCGATTCCGTGAGGTATATAATCTTATATTATGTTGTTGATTGTAGAAAGCAAAATAAAAAGATAATGGATTAGTAAAATGATACTTTTTAAAATTCGTTCGACTACAGGCAATGCGTTCTAATGGGAGAGCAATAGTGATAAAAAGTGACGATATCTTTGCAATTAATACATATTATTACCCGCCACAACTACAGCTTATGAAGAAATACACTCCCGGTCTTTGCTCATTTTGAGACGAAGGAGGAAAACTGACTTGAATGTACAAAACATGTCGACCATCACCTTTCTCATCATGTATCATCATCATTCTTATCAGCTGAATGAAACATGTGACTAGGAATGTCGTTTAGTGATGATGTTCAGTTGCAATTCCACCCTGCACTTTAGATTGGAATGATACCAAATACTTATTAGAAGATACGGAAAATCATTTAGGACCACTCTGTCTGCATGGCATACTTTTCCTAAGGTGCATTTCCCAAAGGAAAGTTTTATACACAGCAACTCGAATACACTGCATTAATTTGAAACTACTTTTTTCTAAATTGCACTTGTCATGCCAGGATTATTGTCACCAGCGAGCAATTATTTTGTTTGATTGAAGAGCTCAACGAAATGGTTCTGGCAATGAAAATCTGATCCTGCTGGGGCTAATAAATTATAGGGAACTTGCTATTTCCGAGGTTGTGGATAACTATAAAACTCAAAAATACAAAAATACTTTTTCATCTATTGACTCTTCTCTAGCATTATATGCTCCTTTTTGGTACTTGCGAAGTTTTGAAGTGAGTGAGCTTTATTTTTATCTTCCAAGCTACTTAAATATTTAGTTTCGTCATGGCTACTACGCCTCCTGTTTATTCAACCTCCTGTGTAGTGTTTCAAGTGAGAAAAATAATGCTCACCATTAGCTGAATATGTATCCTGAGCAATATCTAAACGTAAAAAAAATCTGCATTGAATTTTATTTAATACAGCTTTTCATACATATGTGCAGCTGGATCGTGACGATGACAGAGATAAAGAAAGACTGGTTAGTTTAGTGCAGTAGGAGCCTTTGCACTGCACCAAGGAATTTGATAAACTTCTCCAAAAATAATCTTTGGCACATTAAGTAACCATTTGAAGGCAAAGTGCGACCATTCAAAGAAGGAACATGAAAGAACAACACGAAAACTTGATATTTAGAATTTCGCATATAAAATTGAGACATGCTAAATTTGCGTATGCACAGCGATTTATTAGAATCTTTCTTGTGTTCGGGCTTAATGCATTACACATTGTCCCTTGTCCCTGAGTTTGATGATGACGTAAATTTCCAACTTGTTAAAAATTATGCACTTGCAGAGAAGTCGGCTGCGCCTCTTGGGCTTCTTTATTATAACATTCAGCGCTTTTCCCTTTGTTCAATTTAATTGGAACATGTTGCACTATCCTATTGTTCGCAGCCGAATAAAGTGTTCGCATCAGCCAAAAATCATAATAAATTTGCTCAACTCTTCTTCTGGGATGATGTTACGTAAACATAATGTTCACTAGTTTATACAAGCCGCACAAGAAGTGGACCATTGATTCTTTTCTTCTTTCGCTTTCATTTTTATTTACTGCGCCATCCAAGTGCAGTAACTCTTGACGATTCAACATCACCGGCCAAGTAGGACTTCTTCGAACCTGTCCAACTTTACTTTTATATTGATTTCAAATTCGACATGGATGGTGATGACCACATTGACTTTTTTCTTTCATTGTTTGGGATCGTCTTGAACTTTTGATGATATTACACAAATTCCTTACACCCATCTTCGACAGCACAACACTTATGCATTTAAAAAAAACATATGAAGAGAAGCGCTTTTCAATCGATTAATTTTCCGTGCCCGGTTTACCTTCAATCCAAGCAAATTGAGTTTCCTTTTCTCGACGGCCACCAATCCGGAAGAAAACGTTATTTAATTGAAAAGACAAGCTTTGCAGGAGGAAGCACAGAGGGTAATCTCAATACACGTTTGGCATTATGTAATGCGAATAATGTACCACCATCCGAGAGGGACAGCACGCCATACCGGTTTTTCTGTCGATAGTGATTAGCCAAAGTAAACGTATGAAACATATTCGCCTCTCTTTCCCTTTCCTTCAGAGAATAAAAAAAGAACCTGCCAATTTTCTCCTTCATAAAACACCAGTCAGTTTCTCTTCCTTCATTCCTCTGCAGAAATGCTTCGCTTGGGTGGATCGTAAATCAAGTTCCAATCCTAGAAGCATTTTTTTGCCCAAACCATCCATCCAAATCAAGACTGATAACACCCATTTCTTCCTCAAGAAGACTTCTCACTCAATCCAATTCCCTTTCTCTTGATTCACCCTCGCCAACAGCTTACACTCTGAGGTTTACATTAGCATGAAAAATAGTCTCTTGAAGCAGTCACTCTTGATGCATGGATGCAAAAATTGATCAGATCAGTTTTTTAATAGCGCCTTTGCCAACAATTCTGAATTAGTCAAGTAGCATTATGCCCAAATCTCAATGAAGGAGAAAAAAACAGGATTTTTAGTGCGAGACACATCAAAACATTTTTCCTTTGCATTTTCATTGTTGTGACTACGAGAAGAGACGTTACGGGTATCGCGCTGCTGCAATGAAAATGCATGAAAGCAAGAGAGCTGAAAAATCGAACAAGTTTTCTATTTCTGTCTTATTCTAGTTGACGTGAGCAGCAATGCGCAGTTGAACAAAGGAGTACAACATGAGTCGTAGATTTAATTCAAGTTAGCGTTATCACGCTTCATCTAATTTTTTTTTACTGAATAATAACAATGTTATGTATACTAAAAATTTGAAAAGACGACGGTTGCCAATACTGCTCCATCGTCATCATGCTAATGCAAGAGGAGGCATGCTGTTGTCGTGGTTTATGAGAACTGAGCATATTATTATTATTATTTATGCACATTACTTGCATTGTATTTATTTTTCATGATGATGATGACTACGATCAAGTCGAAAAAAAGCGAGAAGACAACGAAAAACTCTCTCCTCCTTTATTTTCTTAAAAAACATATCTCCTCATTTTTTTGTAAACAGGGCATACTTGAGCAAAATGCAACCATAACGGACTGCTCTCGCAACTGAACTACTTTACGCAAAAATGCAAACGAAAACAACGGATAGCTAAGTTGAAAGGGAGCATGGATGGAGGGTTAGCTGCTTCAGTCGAATTCATGATTCTAAATTCTGAATTATATAGATATGTTGATTACAATTTGAATTTGAGGGTGATACGCAAGTGTTGCGAGGATTATTTTATTGATGTAGCTAAAATTGGAAGTGCTAATTTTTGGCCAAATTAAAAGTTACTCTTTAAATTTTGGGAATAAAATGAATAGTAAATGTTTTTCAAAGGGCGGACGGCGTGCTTCAGAAAATCATTAGATTTCGGAAAAGTTTCGCTACTCACATTATCAAAGCTGGTAAAATAGTTGACGAAATTGCCGAAGCATGCAGGTATGAAAAAAGTACGCATCTCTTGAAACATAAATGAACTTGTTTTTTTTAGAAGTTAGCTCTACTAAGCATTTTATAGCTTCTTCCTTTATTATCTTGTATAGATTTTAGGAGGGAGCAAGAATGCGATTTTTATCGGAACATTATGAATCCTTTTGTTGGCAATAAATGCATAGTCAAGTGTAATAACAAAAACATACCAAGAAAGTAAGAAGACAAACAAAAAGTAACGTCATGTTTTTTTCAAACTTATCATTTTGTACATGAGTAAGTACCTCTGGCAGTCCCCCTACTTTGTGATAAGCTCATCATGAATGGCTACATGTACAAACTTTTTGATCACCATCGTGATAAGCATATGACTGTTTTATACAAAGGAACTAGAAGAAAGCATTCAAACAACAAATATTTTTGCATACAACAGCTATTATTTTTTTTCTATCATTTTCAATTTCCGTCCCTTTACCCATGCTCAAAACGTCGTTTTTATAAGGGTCTTTTCAACGCAATTTATTTACATAACTAATTTTTATTCCCTTTATTTAAGAGTATATTACAAAAAATTTACTGTAACCTGCAATCTCGAAAGGTGGAGTTTACCTGAAACATGGTTGGGACTCATTGTTTTTTATGACAAAAACTTTTACCCATATCTCATCATCATCATCATCATCATCATCGCCAGTTTGAATTGAAAGGGATTTTCTTGCAAACATGATGATGATGATCACCATGATCGTCGACGTCGTGAGTAACAACAATAAAAGCATTGACGGCACCAGCCACAGAGCCTGATGATCACTACTCCAATATACACGATCCTTCCTTATAAAAATCGTCTTCCCTCATTGCATGGGATGTTGCAAAGATTTTGAAAAAAAAGAAACGTTGCAGAAAAGAGCAAGCAATAAAGTATCATCACGGAAAAATGTAAGTAATGTCGAAAAAAAGTTATGCGTGTATATGGTTTCTGGTGTGTGTGTGTGTGTGTGTGTGATATTTGAGCATCCTTTTATGTGTGTCTTCGAAGAGAGGATCATCATCTGTAAGAACTGCATGATGATCATCTTCTTCGTCTTCATCGTCATGACTATGACGATGATGAAGGAAAAGGAAGGAGTAACGACCGCAAGGTTAACGTTCTGCGACGGAGTGAGCCCAACCACGACCGACTGACTAAACAAGAGCCTCTTCTTCTTTCGTCTTATATTTTTCATTGTTACCTTGCCTTTTGCCTTGCGCTTTTTCGCTGCAAAATGATGCTGTTTATGGCGGTGCTGCTTCTGGCTACATTTCATTTCATTTACCGTCTCTATCACTTTTTGCCTGTTTTACTCACTGTGTTGTGCGCATGCAACTTTTTATAGCTCAGAACTACAAACAAGGCTACAAACTAACAACACAGTTTAAATGATGTACACATGGTAATAATAAGCTGCGATGCACATGTGCTTTTTTTGTATGATATAATAAACAATTATCGTTGCTCCTTAGCTTCGCACAGCATCATGGGAAGATGCATGGGACTGTTTGTTTAGTGCGTCTGTCTTCTTAATTGTCTCCAAATTGTACAAGATCACGTAACACGTACGTAGTGAATTATATGTTTCCTAGCTGTTTGATTGTTCAGTAGTATATAGCCTAAACTTCATCTATTTTGTGAGACATATTCTTCACAAATATAAGTCATAAAGAATAGACACTTGCTTACTATTAGTTTTGTGTGTACGAGAGTCAACCTGGATCATATTGTAGCGTGTCTTTTTATTATGAGCTTTATGGTAGCTTATCAACTTCTTGTGAGCTTAAAATTGCAACAAGTTTGAAAAACATAAGTAAACCTGAACTTGTCATAATAACGTCCCTTCGAATTTTGCGTTACTTCATAGACCTTTCTATCTCTTGTTCTGTAACATGTCTACGATTTTTCTTCCTGCAGGAAGGAAACAGAACAAGTTTCATTCCAATCTGGTTATCAATTATTTATTTATTTATGTATTCATCAAGTGGACAGTGGTTCTGACTGGATAGTTGATTTTATAATTTGTAAAAATTCGATGGTTAACCACTAAGAGTTTATAATTTTTAATGTCATTTTTAAATATTACCGGAAACGGCGAAGACACGTACTTCAAAATAATATACCATCTTCCTGTTTAGCTCGCTGTCTTTCATAATCAAAGTGATTATATTGAGACACTAAAAATTGAAAATACTGAGCTTCCTTTGAGTTTGGGATAATAACAACAAAGAACTAGTGATGCCGTGCACACTTGTGCCTTACACGAGACATGGGAAAACACATAAATGCTAGGAAAAACACGAACCATCACAAATTGTAACGTCCTTTTAAACCATAAAAGGCTACCCCCTTGCTACTGTGTGGACTACTGTTCACATTCGGGTTTGTATATTTTCTACTTAAAGCTCTTCGTGTGAATCGATATCCCTCATCATAATCAAGGGTGATAATAGTAATAAAAGTGGGAAGATTTAACTAGTCTCCCGTTTCAATTATCTTTTTTGCAGCAAATAATGGAACACAATA
>JAHZNF010003977.1:0-22878 GCA_027744215.1 Troglopedetes dispersus | reverse complement strand
TGATTTTGGGGCAACCAAAAGATGGGTTCACCGTAGTGGACAGCGTTACATTGTTATGGTTCGCCATGCGTGTAAATACTTCGCTTTCTCCAGACAACTTGACCGTATGGGATCGGCTAAAATTTAAAGCTATTGATAATTTGTTCGGGTAAGTTTGAAATAACACTACCGTAGAAAAAAAAGTGGCCTTGCTCAGTGCAGTAGCAGCGCATTTTTTTTTAAATTCAGGGTGCCCCGTCGTCAACTGGAGGAAAGTGTCCGCGTGATCACAAATAGGATGTATCCACAACCGGATACCTTCTTGGTGGACTTGATACAAGCACTGGTTAGACTGGCAGAGGAGAAGAAAATTTCATCGTAGTGATGCTACCTTTCCGATGGTTTTGGGGAACAATTTGTGGCGAGAATAAGCTACATATAAGGAAAGATAACATTCAATAAATATTGAGTGCATAATGCACAGTGCATTATTACAAACAGAACACACATGTTAGGTTTTCCCGAGTGTTTACGTATTTTAACATAGTGAAGGTTAAAGGTAGGAATGAATTTCTAATTTTAAAGAACCAAGTTTAATTAATAGTAGAAATGATTTGAAGTCTTAAGCGACCAGTTTTAATTAGAGCTAGAAAAGATTTTGTAATTTTAAACAACCAATTTTAAATGAAAGCTACAAATGATTCCGCGGTTTTAAGCTATCAATTTTAGGTAAAGTTAGAAATTATTCCATAGTTTTAAACAACTAGTTGAAATTAAAGTAAGAAATCATCTAGTAATTTTAAACAACCAATTTAAATTAATGTTTGAAATGATTTTATAATTTTAAACAATCAATTTTATTTGAAGTTTGAAATGATCTTGTTAAGTTTAAACAACCAACTTTATTTGAAGGAAGAATGAATTTGTAATTTTCAGCAATCAATTTTAATTAAATTTAGAAATGATACCGTAGCTTTAGCCAATCACAGTAGAACAATAATAATTTGAAAATAACTGTAGAAGCTGGAGGATTTTGTTCCATTTGTACATTGAACTACTCAATCTTTGAGCAGGTAAATATCAGCAAATTTGTGAAATGTGACTGCTACTTTAATTGTTATTAGTAGTTTACTGAAAATAAAGTTTGTGATGTATTGATACAGACATAGATACTTGGTCATAGTCATCGTTTATACACAAGACCACTTGGAATGCAAATTTTTTCATACTATTACTAAACATGAGAATTGTTGGAAAGAATCTACGGAACCAAAGAAGTAATTCTGCTTGAAGGTTGTCGATTGCTTGCATGTAATCGATAAATGAAACTATCAGTCCACTCTTTCGTACTCAAATATACATGAGCTATAAAATACTTGCTGCGAGTTTCCGAAGAAGGTTTCATCCTGACACCCAATCATGAATTAAATATATCCTGAAGTACTCCAAACACTGGAACAGGGAATTTCCATAGTTGCAGAAGTTGGTGGGAAAGTTTTGATGAATTCTTTTGACATCACTTTTGTCCCTGTGCATATCACCTCGTGGACAATGTTAATAATGTGGCATGCTAATATCACTCAATTGGACCACAATGTGAATAGTTATGTGGTCCTCTCAAGGAACAAGTTCAGTTCGCACCATTCAACGTGTCTCGTTCAGTTTCCCCTTCCGCACACAAAAGGCATATTTTTTTTGTGCAAAATAATAAAAAGTTGAGTTGGTTGTGGTGAAAAGCCATGTTTGCTGGTTGCAGGGTCCAAAAGGAACACGGACAATAGTGACAAAATTTAAATTGCATTTGTTGTTCTCTCCTCTCCATTGTTCATGTGTGAGAGTAGTACTTTTAGCTGTCAATGAGTTTGGGCTGGTATTCCCGGCCAGAGGACCTATCATAAACTTTATTGTTTAATGGCAAAATTTAATTATAATCTATGTACATTCATTTCCCAAGCATCTTCGCTCTCAACCTCTCTGGAAGTTTATGAATGAGTGTGGATCTTTTCCCATAAAAGTTCACGCGAAAAGACATACTCACAGTTTGCTCCTTTTCCTTGAGGAAAAGACTAACCGGAGCAGGCATATCTTTCTCTCACCGAGAGTTCATGGCTTCGCCCATAAAAAGATTGCTGGACAGGCGTGGAGCGCAGGGAACACTAGCAAAAGAGAAAATTCCACTGTCCCGCATTTTCTCCATTGTTTACATCCCGAAACAAAGGCTGAGAGTGGAGACAAACTTTTCGGAATACATTCTCCTCTGGAATGTATTTAAGTATCTGCTTTTCATATTATTATTGTTTTGAGTCTGTTCAAAATACATTTTCCTGGCATGCACTTAAGTATCCTTTTTTCACTCTCTCCTAAAAAAACTTTATCTTTTTGGGGCTCCTCTGGTACATGTGGTCGTAATGATCTTGTGGTAAGGAAGTTATCTTATGTATCTGGAAAATTTTGAGTTACAACGTTTAGTTTAAAGTGGAGGGTGGGCAATAAAAGAAAGGTACTACTGACTGATGATGAGAGAGAAGTAGGAAGATCCTGGTTAAAATCTTTTTTTTTCCTTCTGGTCGCCTGTGCGTCTTGTTTCCTAAAAGCTTGGAGCAGGAGTAGGAGCACATTATGTTTACATATACAAGATGTTGACTGGGGAAAACGAGGAGGATAAGAGACAATGCGTGCTTTATTTTGGTGTGCGGTAGTTAGCAGACTGGAGACAGAGGGAAAGCGGGCCGAGAGAGAGAAAGAAGTGCACTGGTAAGCAAACTAAACTGCACAAGTTACCTTTTTGTTGAAGAAAGTAAGAAATGGTATAATGGAGGTAATTGTGGAAGGAAAATTTTTGTTGAGCAAAATAATGCAGTGTGTGATGATTTATGGAAATCGTTAAAAGTCTCTGGTCTTATAATAATATGAAAACAAAGGAATGAATCGCACGCAATAACTCTCGACGTCAGGAGCAGAAGCTCGTTAAGGGTGAAATAGACATTGAATTCAGCTCCGCCTCTTTCACGTCCCTTCAAGTGAGGAAGAGAATGAGAGAGAGACATACTCTCAGAGAAACTTCACAGACCATGAAAACGGCGGAGGACGCTCAATTCTAGTACTTCCATACTCCGACTCAAAACATCTTACTTTTGGATCTTCTGTACGCACACAAAATATCATCATGTGTATACCTACAAGTCTGCTGGTAGATTCCAAAAAAAATAGATGGAAAGACGACAAAGTGAGCCACCCTTTGACAAAAATGTGGTGATACAGTAATTCTCAATATAGTACAATATTTTTTTGAACATGTTTGTCGAAAGTGTTCAGTTAAGCATGTTCGGCGGGGATATCATGATGGTCTAACTTTGTATAATTTGCTCCTTGTCCTTGAATTGACAAGGGTTTGTTGAGAAGAGCATTTCACTGTTCTCGCAACGTCGAGCAGTTGTGCTTCATTTCGTTTGTCGGTCGTCTTGCCACTCCGCTCTGAACAAGTTTTCCGTGTGACGCAGCTTTCTTTCAAGGGAGTCTGAGAATGAGAATGATGATCTCGGTAGTGATGATGATGACAGTTGGGACCAACCACTACTCTGGCACACTCGCTCTCCAAAATTGAGTCCAGTGGTGGGCTGAGATTGAACAATGTCCCTGATTTTTTTTAAAACTCCACTTTTGAACCAACCATTGTTTTCACATCAAAAGTATAAGTATACCCACTTAATTTCAAGTTGAAACAGAAAATTAAAAAGAGCACTCAATTAGCAAGCATTTTTTACATTAAATAAACTCTCTCCAGGTTAAATTAATTTTTTGTGTAATTCATCAGTTGAGCGTAGGTACGTGTGAACTTTGTCTTTTTATTGTTAAATTGATGCACGTTTCAAATGGGGGAAACATGATCTCCTTTCAGAACGGGTAACAGTGGATTTTCGTCTTTTTGTGAGATCCCTTTTGTCAGGCATAATTAGAAAGACAAGGTAAAAGACCCCTTTTGTGAGGAAGACTGTGAGTAAACGTAGAGAGTTCACGGGAAAAGCCTGTGCTTTCCCCCTCCTTTGCTTTTGAAAATAAGTCATACATTTTTGGATGCTTGACAGCCCAGACACATCCTCATTGTCCTCTCTCTTGTGCAGCCTCACGGACAAACAATGTGAATAAAAGTGAGCTCTCAATAAAAAAAGGAAGAGAGTGAAAGGAGAGAAGATTGGGGTTAGAGGGAGCATCCTGACACATTGTTTCTTCATCGTGTGAAATGAAGATATTACTTGATTGCATTCATGGAAGCATTTAGCTTTGTTTAGCACCGCACTATTTTTTTCTCGAGGTAGTCTTTCAGGCATTTTCTCACTATGAGAATGAAAAGGGTGTGCAACGTGTTTGTGTGTGGTCGTGGTAGCAGCGGCAGCAGCCAGCAAGATAGGGAGACCCTGAAGCTTTTTTACTTTTAGCTTTCTGCTCTCTTCCACGGCCTCTAATTCCACATTTTTTTTGGCTTTTTTATGCTCTCTTTATCAGCTTTCTTGGCTCTCTGCGTTTTTTCCCTACTTGAAAAAATAGGAGGAAAGCACAAGAGTCAGAGACACAGAGCAGAGCGCAGAGAAGGAAGGGACTTGTGTGGTGGTGGTAGTGAGTGAGTGGGAAAATAGAAAATGTTCCTCTTTTACTTTATGAGTTTTCAGAGCCCTCACACCCTCAGTTCATAAAAAGTTGAAACCTCCTCCTGCCTCACGAAAATACGATTGTCAGCCGAATTGATAATGATTTTTTTTCTCTCGTTTATTGGAACATCGAACAAAATAAATCTTTCTTCTCGCTGACGTTCTTGGACTTGCCAATAATAAATTGTGGGATCTTCCGATTGTTCTTCCTTGTAGTTTCTGTAATTTGCTTTCTCTGGAATTTTTCCAAACTTCCCCTCACACGTTCATTGTGGCACACGTAAAATGTTACCGAGAATCTGTCTGCATTCCCCAACATCTCTCGCGAAATAGTGGCGGGAAGGGTATAAAGTACGGTTGGATCCGACTAGTTTGTTCTAATAGTTCTAAGAACTTTATGATCTAATAATGTTACAATTAAACTTTACTCTGTTTGCCCGTTTGTTATTTTTTGGTGTGACAGGGAAGGCTTGAGCGTATTAAAATTCTGTTGTGGGTGCGGCTAAAAAAAGTCTAAAAAGCTCTCACGTACCGGTGCAATTAGAGACGCTGTGCAAACTGCATTTGATGCGCAAACGACTGGTAGTAACCTAGCTCAACATTCAAGCTTATCAGTTCGAAATTTATAGTTGCAAAAGATGTACATTTTTATTCCTTCAATACTGCATTCCTACATAGCATTAACTTTACTGTACAACGGATTTATGTATATATGTATATATATATATAATCCTATGTTATATAATACACACACACGCGAGACAATTCCACAAATGGAAACGTATTTAAGTAATTTAATATGATTACTACACGTGGAGCTCAGTCCGCAAAATAACGATTTTTTTCATGAGCCGAGCACAAAGCAGTCTGCCAGGTACACGTCAACGGAAATGTAGGACAGTTACACAATATCGTCTCGTCAACTTCCATAAAACACAGTTTTATCTTTAAAACCACATAACCGCGTTGATAAAACTGGAAATAAATACATATAGGCATACATATATTTATGTTCCTACACACACATACTGACGATGTTGTTTTGTTTTGACACTGGGAAAGGAAGGGGTCTACCTAGCGATTGTGCTGGGGAAACTGTGCCATTCCAGGAGGAAATTCTGAAACTGTTATGAAAGCTTTGTGACAGCAGCAGGAGAGGAGAGGCAGTGTGAGAAGGCAGAACTCGCCAAATCAGCGTTTAGGCATATTTCTCCTGGACCCGGACCAATTTTTCTCCGTCGGCCCTCCATTTTGCTGCATCTCTCCCACAGATTGATATCCGTGTCAGACTTCGGTCAATGCAACACGGGAGGGTGATACCGGTTCCTTCTGCTGAAACATGTACCTCTTCCTCCTCCATTCGTCGTTATATTATAGCCTCTGGAACTGCTCTCCAGTTAAATTTATGAGTTTTTTACCAGCTCTTCAATTCACTTCCTCCTTTGCAACTCAAGCTAGTTTCTCTCCTTCCCTCTCTCGCAAACACATTTTTTGAACATTTTATTCTTGCTTCTGTAGACAATCGACCCTAAGACTTTTTTTAGAGTCCACCTTTTGATCGTCGTCAAGGAAGAGGGAAATACATGAATTGAATCAAGTGAAGAAAGAAGGAAGCAATGATCTAACAAAATGAGTGAGGAATGAGTGAACGACCAGGGGAAAAAATTATAGTCTGGTCTACCAAAGTAAGGAAAATTGCGGATTTTAAGTGGACACACGCACACAGAGAGAGACTTTCTTATTTCTTGTCATTTGTTGCGGGCTATTTTTACCACCATGAAAAGGTAATGGAAATGGACTTTTCTTGCACTCATTTTTTCTCTCCAGTAATGACCTTCAATGATGAGATGACTTTTCCCTTTCGTCAAAGCTACATGCTCAACTATTTATTACCACCGGTTTTCCCTATCTTCTCTCCCTTTCGCACACACACACAAGATAGAACTCATTTTCTCACTACGTCGCACAAGGAATCCTTCCAGGAAGGAGAATTGGAGACATTGCATTTTTTCCCTACAAATTGTAACACAATATATCTTATTTTCGGAGACGGAACTTCCCCTCTTCTTGCTCTAGAACTATATAGGAATCATTGACAACCGTTAAATCGAGTGAATTACGATTACCTGTGAGAGCAGCTATTCACACGTAAGATAAGTACTTATTGTACCTATCCAATGTCTCCTGATAAATACCACTTTTTTGTTCTCTCGCTCAGACTCAAAGTCAACGTGATAGACTTGTACGACGGGCGTACATTACGTTGCGTCAGAAGCAGCAAGAATTTCATTTGATTTCCCATTGCATCTGAGCACTCCTTTTTTCCCTCGATTTTATCAGAGTCGTCCTCCGCTTTTTTCCCTGTATCTTTTCTCTCCTTTTTCTTCTTGAAGGTAGATCCATGCTGAAGAGCAATTGCCGTGTACGTTTTTTTTCTTTAATATTACTTTCTGCCCTGCCAATTTCGCTCTCTCAAGTCGTAATGGTGGCTGTCGTCCTTCCACTCTGCCGCTACACACAAGACCCGAAGGTAGAAGAGCGAAGGCACACAGTAAATCGACTCTGTCAAAGCCACATCATCAGAGGCATTAAAACCAATGAAGCGCTCCCATTATTTCCACACTTTTGGTCAAGTCCTCCACGCTTCCCATCACTTGGACCTTTCACGGTGAAAAGTAGCGCCATAAACTACATCTCCACACACTCTTCTCTTATATAACATTGCGGTTTCCTACATTTTTTTCCTAACCTGCCCTTTTTCCAATTGCAAGCGAAAGCTAATTTGGTTTTATAACCCACCCCAAAAAAATTGCTAATGCCAAGTCAATAGATTTTAAGGTTGGTGTAAAGATGTCCGAGCCCCAATTTTTATTGGCTTATCTTAAAGAGCTTGTCATGAAACATCGAGATCCAAAGTATGAGGGTCCTGTGACCTCAGGTTAGTGAGTTACGTAGGGTCAAAATTTTGAAAGCTAAAAAATTAGGATTTTCCAAATATGGTCTAGATCGACTCAGATTGAACCACTTTTTCTCACCTTTTTTGTTAGGATGTGATTAAGTTATGTTAGGTTAGGTTTGGTTCAGCGCGAGGTTTGGCTTGATTTGGTTAGATTATGCTCGGTTCAGAAAGCTGGATTTAACCAGCACGAAACCCCATGCATTCTCCAGAAATTCTACAAAACCTTAATTCAAACCACCCCAACATTTTTCGACAACGGCCATGAAATTTTCGCATTGTCTAAACTTAATATGTTTGGTCTATCCTAGGTCTGCTGAACCTAACCTATCCCCTATCCCAACCTCCAATCAAGCCAAGCTAAACCTCGCGCTGAACCAAACCTAACATAACATAACTTAAGTTATGTTAGGTTAGGTTTGGTTCAGCGCGAGGTTTGGCTTGATTTGGTTAGATTATGCTCGGTTCAGAAAGCTGGATTTAACCAGCACGAAACCCTGGTCTGCTGAACCTAACCTATCCCCTATCCCAACCTCCAATCAAGCCAAGCTAAACCTCGCGCTGAACCAAACCTAACATAACATAACTTAATCACATCCTAACCAAAAAGGTGAGAAAAAGTGGTTCATTCTGAGTCGATCTAGACCATATATGGAAAATCCTAATTTTTTAGCTTTCAAAATTTTGACCCTTCGTAACTCACTTACCTGAGGTCACAGGACCCTCATACTTTGGATCTCGACGTTTCATGACAAGCTCTTTATTTTAAGCCAATAAAAAATTGGGGCCCGGACATCTTTACCCCTACCGATTTTAAAGCGGGACATTTCATTATTGAAGGTCTCCCTTAAAAAATACATGTCTGTATTTGCTTAACAAGCTTTTTGCAGTGTCCCTTTTTCCTGGCCTATTTTTTCAATTGTTTACCAAACCGAACGCATAGAAAATTATGTTTGGGGAATCTTCAGATTAACTTCATTTAACATGGTAGACTATCTTTCGTGTGGACTTTGTTGAAAGTAAAATTCATTTTTTTGTTTCAGGAAAAAAGATATTTGACTGGGAAAAAGTTACACCAAGAGGAGCACAAACACGCCTGCGGAACTGCAGAGTTGCAAGCGTGTGAAAGAACCGAGAACATTTCCTCAGCTCAACAGCCAAGTTCAACGTTGTTCTTTCACTTGAAACTGACCAGAGGGACATGCTTAATTTCAAATATTTTATTAATATCCTTCACGCGAGATGGATATAGCCACATCGCACCTCCTTGTTCGCAAGTATGCAGAGCAAGCTGCACTTCGAAACCACTACTGTCGCGCGGACATTATACCATTAACAATGCATACATGTTATGTGTGCCTTCGTTGAATAGCAGCTTTAACTTTTACCACAAAAATGTGGAAACCACAAAACTTGTTCTTCTCTTCTTTTTTTCGCTTCCAAACTAATGCCCGCAACGCCTGAAAGTAGCTTAAAACACAAAATAAAACTTTTCTGATTTCCTTTCCATCCACATACTAGAATCTAGATGAGGACACTCTAAAGGAACAGGACAACACTTTATTTTACGATTAATACGGCTGCACACACTTTGTATTTTTATTGATGTTAATGAGTGAGCATGCGGCTCACTTGCATTGGAAAAATACGAAAAAAAAACAGTAGTAAAGGCGAAGCATTTAGAAAAGCAGTTAAAAAGACTCACAACAACACAACAATGCTGGCATATTATGTGTATCGAAAATATAGGAACAAATTGCTACTCTGTGAAACAAACATGCAAAAAAAAGAGATGGTGCAACGTTGGATGAAAAGGGTCCATGAATTTTGCAGGAGGAAAAAGTGTAACTTTTTCGGCTCTCTGATAGTTTGATCTTATTCAGTGAAACGGAAAAGGGTAAATTCTGGGCAATCACTGTTGCTACCTTTTACAGTTAAAAGAAGCACATTTCTCTGCTTTGCTCATTCTAACTCTTATTTTTCAATATTGATATTCTTAATTTATTATTGTATTCTTATCCCAAACGCGAAAAGGGTAAATGGCACCTGACCTGGGTCAAAATTCGTCAGGTCAGAATTGCTTCAACTATTTAAAACAAGAACGAACGCCACCAACCACGAATTTCATTGGGATGAAGGTGACATATCTAACCGACTTGGTTCATTTAGTAGTTTCCTGTTTATCCTAGTTTTTTTTCGTTGATACTCGATGAATACCAAACAAAAGTGCAGGGATGGTCGGTTTCACTCAATAACATAACAAATATGCAGCCATATGGTTAGCCGTAACCACAACGGCATCATATGTTCTAACAACACTTTTCTTTATACTTATTCATAGTGCAGAAAAATTGAAACGAGAAAAATGGTCTCCCTATATTTCATTAAAATTCTTAGAGGGCCGAACATGGGACCCTTGGAGATGGAGAGTTTAGCCGTGAAATATGCTCAGAGAGAAAGCGCTTTCACTTTTCCCCCGCTCCACTGCCTCCAGAATACTCCGCTCAGCTACAATCTCTTTTTTTTCTATTCCTTACTTTACTCTACTTAGAAGTAATATCTGTACTCGAAAAAAAAATGTATTGCTCCCTTTGTACACATACCTTAGCATAATCAGCATTGACTAGTGAATGCCAGATACATTTTTTTGAAGAAAGTCTTGATGATTCTGGAATTCGTGATCCGACGAGTTCACCACTCTCCTCCCAAAATAATATGCATACGTTTTGTCTCGGTCCTTTCGATCTTACTTAATCCTCCAACTCTTTGATTTGATGATACCCAATGAATATCTCTTTTTTGTTTCAGAAAATATTTTCCAATTGTGGAGCATCAACTGTGTAGTTCCACTAAATGCATGAAATGTGGGAAATCTGAAATTTATGCATAGTTTGTCGGATTGGGAAGAGGCGGAATGTCCTGTTTTGATACAAATAAAAGGGAAAAAGCGTCCGGATAAAGTGTGCAGTGTATGCATGTATGCTATTTACGGATCAGTGGAGTTGTGCGCCACTGCTGCTCAGCATACAATATTGTGAGAGTGCGTACACACCAGGGATGTAATACTAACAGTGGAAACAGAGACAGCAGTGAATCCATTTATATATGTGTGTACGTGTAATGTAACTGTACATCTTTTCTCTCCTGCTCTCTCTGCATCTGTCAAATTCATTTTGAAATTCCATCCTTCCTCTCCCATGATAATGCTATTTCCTTCATGCGTTTATATAGATTTATACTTTTATCGCGAAAAAAAAAAGCTGAAAACCGCTACTACACGATAAAAAACTTTTTTTTTCCTTCCAAGTCTTAAAGTATAAGTGTAAACTTATAAAGAACACTTTTGACAGAAGTGAAAAAAATAGGAGGAAAAAAAATGTAAAAGAAAATGTAGCACTTTGATACACTAAAAATAAGTGGAGAAAAAATGGGAGATAAAACCATCTTAAATTTGCAAGGTAGACAGGTAGAAGAACTAATCAAGCTTGAAATTTCTTCTCTTTTTTTGGTTCATAAAAATTTAGAGAGGAAGGAGAAAGTACAGCCATATTATTACGCCTAAATTGTATTGACAGGTTTAGTACACCGTGTAGATCTATTGCTCACAGACAAGGATTCATCTCTCAGGCTGGCTCCATACAGCAGCTCTGAGTAGAGGAGGGAATGAGGGAGGCCAATAATAAATATTTAGTACGACTCCCCAGCTCCGTTTTTTATGCTCTTCTATCCATCCTATCCTTCATGCATCGCTGACTTCATGACAATGAGGAGTAATACTCTTGAAGGTAATGATATCACAGGAATAAAATGGTTATCGTAGATACTCTAAAATACCAGGTTTTCTCCCCTTCATTCTAGGGAAGTCATGATGATGGTGGAGAGGTAGGGACGTGAAAGCAAATTACCTTTTAAAACTAAGTGATAGTACAGCTTTTGGAATGCGGAAACCGAATGAGTGATGTGATGAAAAGTCATTGAACTGAAAACTGTTTCAAATGCTAGACCAGAAAAAATGCTATAATTTCGTGTCTGCAAAATTTACTTCGCTTTCCTTTCCCACTCCTTTAAAACACAGGTTGCTGGCATGTTTTCTGTTTTTTTAATATTCCATTATTGCCCTTGGTTTTAGTTAAAGTGTTGGATGAGGATTGTCAAGTTGGAAATCGCAAGTGGTCAGAATGAAATGGAATGCAAGATACAATTTTAACCATATGTTTGCACAAGATGGCAAAGATAAATAGTTAATGAATTTTGGAAAAAAATAATCACCTTATCATTCAACTGCACGGTACTCAATCCCTCTGGTAGGTGGGAGAGGAAGATTCATTTGTGTTCGGTGAGTCCAATGATCTGTGCACTTCTCAGCAAGGAAAGATAATATTTTATGGTAAACTGTGGGAAGGTTGATGCTTTGTAATTACACTTGGAATTTGTTATACAGTTACATAACTACTAACTACCCATGGTTGTCTTAAAAAAATTTGTTTCGGCGTTACACAACTTAAACGATTTGCAAAAATTACTCAGTGTTCAGTCGTAGGAATTTATAAAAGGGTGAAAAATATGTGAACAACCCACCACTTAACCTGATGAGAATTGGAGGAAACCGCTTATCTAGTGTCATATTCATGAAACTACGGTCTAAAATATTTGCACGTTGGATGGCACTACTCTGCAAAATATATCTCCCGGAAAGTTAAAGAAAGGTGGGACCCAAATTCCGAGAATTGATACTGATAATTTTTGCACAAATAAGTTTGTGAAAGTAATTAGAGAACATGGCCTGCCTACCATGGTTATAATTATTGAGGGGAAAGCTATATACGAGAAACTGACTCAAAGTATCCCAGCCTTTTTCTGGAATTCACATTTTCCCAAAAAACTTTTCCAACTTAATTTTCCTCCTTTTCAAATGTCTTTTTTCCTTTTCCGATTTCTACACATTGAGGCAGGGATTAGTAGAGTTGACTTCTAGCGAAAGTGAAAATTAAAAGCTCTTTTTTGAAACACCCCCTTTTCCATAAATTTGTGAGGATAAGTTTATTAGGAAGTTTATAAGTCAAAGTGAATGAGAAACCATTCTTCTTTCCTTGAAACATTCGAGATTGGAGGTAAAATTGAAAGATGCAATATTGAAAAAAGTATTTGTTCCCTCACATAAAGTCTTTTTTTGTCTCAGTGAAGATAAAAAAACACGGTAATTATAGTCTAGAGTCACCCTATTCGCAACGACCTGTCATCGTAATCAACCTTATGACCACGATGCCAGTCACGTTAACTTCATCAGTGGCGTCCCTGATCACAGAGAGGAATTATAGATGCTGTTAAAACAGATTAAACAGGAAAAGTAGAAGGTCTTAATTTCAGAAACTTTCTCTCTCATCTCCTAATCGCTAAAACAAGCTTGAAAAAGTGCAGAATGGAAAGTCATAAAAGATTTTCTCAACTTTTCCGCTTAACTCGAGTGTATCCTTTATATCTATGTGTTTAATATATAAACCTTGAGGAGCACTGTTTTTCCTAGCTACCTTTCTAAAAAAACCACTCTTTATTATTAAATTTTCGGAGGGAAAACTAAAGGAAAGTTTTAATAAAAGGGGAGTTCCTCCTTCCAAAGGAATCAACCACACACCACATCCCTTCCAGCCAACGTTATTGTTAGTGTTGTGGAGGACAAAGAGGCAATGAGCGGTGCTGATCATCATCGTACATTTAAGAAACGTTAATTTACACGTACGCTTTCCTCTCTGTTCTCACTTCAGGAGGAAATGTAAAGGGTCGATTTATTACCCGCGGAATCCATTTTGGCGGAAATTTTAATATTTGAGGCAATCACATAAAATTATCTTTCAACATGCTCATATATTTAAAGATATTCATTAAGGATTTTGTAACGAGCCCAAATGAATTTTAAGGCCGCCGCCGGTACAACACTCAAAGGAGTAAAAATGGAAATATTGGGGTATGAAATGTAAGATAAAATATCTGTCCACACATCCATATTATAAGCAACCACATTTTATATATCTCGGGACATCTGATTCAATACTATCCAACTTTTTTGAAAAAAAGGGGAAAAATCAGACTTTGTCAAACTAGTTTTCTTCTTTTTTTTAAAAAAAAAAATAAACGATATACTCCGTCTCCATCCCTTTTCTTGGAAGTTGTTCTTGTGTATGAAGTTCTAAAAAAGTCGGTAGAAAAGATTGCTGCTTGAATGTTGTTGTACATGTGTGCATCAAAGTTGTTCTTTCAAATCACTTCTTCCAAGTCGTTTAACAAGAATGCTGAGAATATACTGCCAATGGATATGCTTCTGAGGAGAAAAAAAAAGGATTGTGGATGTACAGCTTATATATAGATGCCTGAAGTACCACATCCGACCAACCATCAGTTTTTCCCATTCTAAAAGAGTCGTATATTGGGCACATTAGGAAAAAAGGGAAAAAGAAGAAATTGCATAAGCGAACGAGGGTTGCCTGACAAAAAAAATGGAACTTCCTTTCTCGGAATAATGACAATGATGACACCACTGAGGAGTAAAAATACGGCCTGGAAAAAATATTATACGTACTTAGATACACATCAGAACATGATTTCACATGAGAAACACAATGCTCTGGTGATGATCAACATAATACAATAAAAGTATGAAAGCTATTTGAGCAGCGAAAGTATTGTTCGCGAATTTAACATCTTTTTTTAAAGGACGAGTCAGACACTATTCACATCCCATCAGCCATCACGTCACAATAGCAATTTCTCGTGTGCTTCGAGCACGACACGGCAAAAAAAGTATTTCTTGCCCTCCGTTTTTTTCCCTTTTTCCTCAATGTCTCTGTTTTTTCTTGGGTTTAGGTTTTAGCCGGAGAAATTTTTTTTGTTGCTACTCTATAGCATCTGGAATCACCGTTGCAACCACGAGCGGACTGCATTCAATCCTCTATAAAAATGGAAGGAAAGTATGAGCATATTCATTTCGCTTCGCATTTTTTCTATCATTCATCTCTTTTTCGTTCTTCCTGGCTCTCCCTTTCTGCTCTCGTTTCAACTTTTACCGTGATCGTGACACTTCCTTTCTTTTCCATTTGGTTTTGTTGAAACCAGCCACCAGTTCCCTTCTGCTTCCTTTGTTCGGCGGGAAAGACATTTATTCTTAATTGATTATGAAAAAGTTCTTCAACAGCTCAATTGGAAAACTAATGTCCCTCAAATGTCATTCCCACTCTTTCATTACGTTTTTTATGGAGCCTTTTATGTACCATTTATTTATTACGTTATGGTGGCGGAAGGAATGTATGTCAGCCATTATCCCTATTACTACTTCTACTATTACTATATTCGCGCCTCAAAATATGCTCACGTACGCTCCTTATACGATAAGATCTCCAGGTACACAAAAAAAGGAGACTTGTCAGCAAACTCAAAGTCGTTGTTTGTGGCACTTGTTACCTTCAAAAGCATTATTGGAAGTGTGGTGTAATTTCCCTTCTGGAAAAGAACTAATAAGTGTGGATGCAGCCTGACCTCCCTTCTTAACGACCGTGTTCAATTTTATATTTTCCCTATTCTGGAGCACATAATGTGCCACTTTCAACTCATTATACCAGGTGAATACGTGGTCCTGTGTGCACTCGCCTATTGGTAGTATTTTTTTCTGGAACCAAAAGTAAAGCATTTTCCACAATTTGAAATGGGAACACAATGGACACCCAAACATACATTGGAAAGGGTAAACTTAAAAATGTTAAACAGAACTCTTTCCGTTTTTGGGTCTCCGTTTAGTGTAAAGTGTATAAGGGTTCAGTCATGCCACAAAAGATATTTCTTTCTCCGATGACATTATGACATTCTCATGGCTCGAGTATATTTTTTTTGATAAGTTTGCTAGTGAAACTTTGAGGCATTTGTTGACTGGGGAAGAAGGATTCGCTCTATCAATATCTTTCGGTTCACAGAGCCCGGCTCTTCACGTCACATGTCCCACTCGCGCTACATAACGAGCGTTTCGTATCATCAGCAAAAATAATATATTTTTGGGAGCAGGCACGTCCCACAACCGTGCTACTTATGCTCGCATGGAAAAAGGGCTACTCGAGATTCTTTTTCCTCGGATTCTTTGGGATGAAGGAGAAAAAAAACGGGAAAAGTTTAGCGCGTAACCACAAGCTTTTCTTCTGATTATTCAGCAGTTATAATTTCCTTTCTTTTTCTCGAAACCACAATGTCATGGTAGCATATTGCCTTCTCTCAAGTCGCACAAAAGTTGCATGACCAAACCACAAACAAGTCTGACGAGTTGGTATCTTTTTATAAGACTCTGTGACTGGAGACTCTTCTCAGATAAAAATAGGTGTGTGTGTGGCCACAACTAGTAGTAGTTCTCTTGCATAATTTTATTCAATTTTATCATTTCGCAGAGAGAATTCTAAAATTCTTCAAGAGGATTTCCAATGTTTTCCAATGTATCCTAATCGTCGCCCGCTTATACGTCGCCAGTGCAAAAAAAATTTACGTGGTGTATATCTATTCTGTCTTGTGTGCACGTATTACTCTTCCGCATAGTAGTGCTTAATATTAAGTTCGTAAGAATCCCCTGCTAAACTAGTTAGTCATGGAAGAAGAAATTCAGGACCTAACAAGAGTAGAAAGGAAAAATTAATTAGATAAGCCTGACTTACTTAAGAAGAGAGAGAGAGAAAGGGCGAGCACGTTCAACCAGCTTTGCAAGTGCTTCCATAATATGAGACCACAACTGGGAGCTGGAAGTCACTGTTGTTCATGCAAATACATGTTTGATTTTGAACTTACGACGTCTTCACCATCTTCTTTTATTGAGAAGGGAGGAAGAACTTTAGAAAAATAAAACAACTTCTCCATTCTAAGTTCACCAACAACAACATTAAATGTATGGATTAAGACGGGAATAAATGTAAAGTGAAAGTTTAATTCCAGAACTAACCAAGCACAACTCCATTCAAGGAAACAAGCGGAGCAGTGTAAACACATACTGCACATTGGTTCCATAACATTTACGTTTACGTACCTTCTCAGAAAAAATTCCTCCAGAGGATAAAAACAATTTATAAGACGATTTTCGCCGGAAATTTTGTAACTAAATATAAGGAACTCTGAAGAAAAAAAGTCTCAAAGTGGAGCGGGTCGAACAACACCTACGTACATGAATGAATGACACATACATACTCGTAATAAGTGTAATTTTCTCCATCCGTGCGTGCATGGACGACCAAACTGTTACTTTTTCCCGACAATATATTATTTTACTTTTCACAAAAAAAAGTCACCGTCAAAACTGAACAGAAGCAAGCTGGAAGACGGGAAAACAAGAGAGACAAGGAAAGAGAAAGGAGGCCAGTATTTCTTCTTCTTCTTCGACTCATTTATCTCTCTGACTTTTGAGTTATACTCCATAATATTAGACTCATGTATTGGAGATCGGTTGTTGGTTAGTTGTAAGGTTAAATGAGAATATTTTACTAGGCTTTGGGGAAAAGTATGATAAGGACTTTTTCTTTTGTTATTGCCTCGCACGGATATGTACGTACAAGGGAAACGTTTCATGAAGTTGCAAACTTTGAGACAAAAAACTAATGCTTCAACAGGAGAAGGCAGGATATGAACTGCCTCCTTGCCGCTCCGTCTTTTATTAATATATGGCACGTTATAGATTTCCGTGATAACAATTTTTTTTTCGTCTGGTCTCCTGGTACAAATGGCATATATGGTATATTTTCATCATTACTATTTCCATCATTGCAGTATTACTATTACTTAAACCACAATACTTGAAGTTTTTATGATTTGGCTCTGCTTCAGCGTCCATTTGTCTGTCCGGCTGATGCATCATTATTGGGAAGGGGTCATGAAAACCACTCATGCTCCATATTTTTACTTCAATAATTTAGATTGTAGCTACCCACAAAATTTGGAGAGTAGTGGAAAGTGTGAAAAAGTTTTCACGTAAAAAGTTGCCCCTTATATCCGCATTGTCGTGGTATTTTATATCACAAATGCTGGGCTTTCTTGTCATTATTTTCTGTAGCAAGAAAAATAGAGAGAAAAGAAGTCTGAAAAAAAAAGTCACGGGAGTAAAAAATGTGGTTGTACACAATAAAGGAGTGTATGCCACATTCTCGATACGACAGACGAAACAGAAGAGAGGAAAACAAGTTCCTTGCAGATGGAGACGACAAGCAGTGCAGGAGACGTAAACTACATCCATAATACTCTCCTGTCTTTCAATGACACACGTACGTGTACGTTTCTATATTTTTTGAGGAAGAAGAAGAGAGAAGAAAACTTGCTTAGTTGTAAGGATAAGTACGCTTGTTGGCCTGTCTTTTTGCTCCTTTGAAGGGTAAAACGAAAAGGGAGTAAAATTAAGAAGGTTCCCTGCCTCACTTCCCTTCTCCTCTGCACTCTTTGCTCTTAACAATTTCTTCTCTGGCGCAAGCGATTCGCTCTGACTGGGAAACGAATTACCTTGTTTGGTTGAATTGTATGACAAAGATTATTACTTGCCCACTAAAATGTCATTCCTCGTCACAGACAATGGTCGTCGTCTGTGCGTGTATCTTCATTCACATAATTCATTCCGCTATGGCGATGTACAAGAGACAAAAGCAAAGTAGAAAACGAGAGAACAAGGAACACACATGATATATAACCCGTTGTTCTCCTTCCATGTTTGTTCCGGCTTCACTTCAAATAAAAAAAAGTTATTTCTCGGTGCAACTTACTTGGGACAGCGTCTACCAGATACTTTGGCTTCACTGTGAAGTCGAGAGTCGGTCAGAGGAGAGCTTCACAACTTCTTTAATTCCAAAATAAAGGCGAAGGGGTTAGCCTGAGAAACGCTACATTCAATATTTATGTATTCGGATGAACCAAACAAAAACTCCGCCATCCAGTAGAAAAAAAAATTCCCAAAAAGTGTACCAAGGATTGATACAGACCGTTTTTCTCCTTTGTATTATTACAACAAGGACACAAGGCGAGTATAGCAGCAGGAAAATGGGAAAAATGGAAATCGATGGATGGGAAATATCAGGGGAGGTGTACTCCACACAAAAGCCGAGGTGCGCTTCGAGATTATTTCAAAAATTTACAAATCAATACTCCAAGTATGTCAGCATCACCTTTAAAATGAAAATCTCATGGACAAATACACAGATACAACTTTTAGAAAAACTAAAACTTGACTAAAAAAAAGTCAGTTGAGCCATTCATGCCGCTCTGGAAAACTGTTCGTTTCTTCCAAACAGTTATGTAGTCCTTCAGAATAGTTGTAAATTTCCCTTTTAATTTTTTTCAATACCAAGTTCGCTAATGTGAAGCTATCCAATTCTATGTATAGGTGCGAAGAAAACCTTAGCAAAAATTCAAGACTAGCCTCTAGCCTCTGGCTTCAATTTTTTTTTGTTCGGTGGGAAAATATTGTAGCTTGCTTCCCTCATTTTCTCTCTAAGCCAGGCCGGAGACGTTGAGAAAGGAGGATCATCATCAAAAAAAACTTTTTTTATTCCTTCCTTTTCTCTCTTTTCTTCTTCGACAGATCAGGTCGAATAAAAGCGGCGGGGTAAACAATAGCCGCTCTATTTGAGTCTTTTATGAAAGCAGGGATAATATAAAAATAAAGTTTTTTTTTGCAAAAAAAATGACAGCCCTTCTTTTCATTTGAATTGAAGACCGACGTATATACGGAATTTTTTTTCTAGAGATTTCACGAGCTTTGTTTGCTTTCATTTGACTTTCATTAACTAAATTCTGAATTGCCTGAGGAGCCCCATTTCCTCCACTCCGCCGCTCGAAAGCTATTCTTCCAGGTTTTATATTACCTTTTTTTCTGATAATAATAGCAACAACCATTCTATTTTCCTCTGGCTGCCGATCTCCTCTATTGATTGCAACACACTCAATACCTCCAACTATTTTGCATGGATACCTCTGGAGAAGAAAAAAAAGCAGCGATATGAGCAAGTAATCATCTTTTCGAGAAAACGAGCATGGCTAAACTGCATACCTGTGCCAAACACAGTGTTCCTCGGGCCGGAAGCATGGCCCTTTTCATCCCAACTTTTGAGAACGACTGTGAACAAGAAAGAGCCTTTGAAAGTAATATTTAAAGAGGGAAATCTAGCACAGCAAAAAAGGTATTGGGCAAGTCG
The DNA here is from genome assembly GCA_027744215.1 of Troglopedetes dispersus. NCBI lineage: Eukaryota > Metazoa > Arthropoda > Collembola > Entomobryomorpha > Paronellidae > Troglopedetes > Troglopedetes dispersus. Next base: position 3,109 of record JAHZNF010003977.1, on the reverse strand, counting down.
TTCAGTTTGCCGCCAACGAACTGGAAGGTATGCAATTAACATCTTACTAGAGAAGCAATTGATGTCTCAACTTTCTACATTGCTTCGATGTCTTGCTTCCTGGCTTCACATTCAATTTTTTTTCTCGCCGCCATAGATGCCCGAGTGTATATTTGCTCTTTGAGTATCGGATAATGCAAGCAACAATAATAAAGCAAGATTAACTGGTTGAGATAAAGTGTAATATCCTGTATTATTTTCTGACTTTTAAGTGCCTCCAAGATATTAACATCTCAATTTCTAACTATTTTGTGAAAAGCTTTAGAGGAGTTTGTTTTCACTCTTCCCTTGTGCTCCACTCTTCCAGGAGGAAAAGTCCTTTTTTTCAGTTTCTCAATTCCACCATGCAATTTACATGCTTACATGGGTCTTTGCAAATAATAACGCGCCCCGTGCACATAGTATCTATCTATCCGTATGCGTAGCGCAACATCTTCACGTTGAAAGGGAATTTGGAGAGGAGATACCATTTTCACATTTTATTTTGCGCCTTGGTCTGCAGTGTTGCATGGAATTTCAGAAAATTCATTCTTCTCTTTATCGTTTCTATTTGGTGTTGGCAATCATTAGTCTAATTATTACTTTAATTACCTTCTCATCCTTGTGTAGCTAATGTACATCTCAATGGGGTAATGACGATAAGACAGTCAGCTTATCTATCCACTCCCCCTACCTAAAACATTTCACATTACAATGCCCTTTTCTCCTCCCTGAATGCATATATAAAGCGAGAGTCAGGCTACTTTTCCAGGAACCAGCGACTTCTGCTCTTCCATGCAAGACGAAGAAAAAAAATTAAACTCGTCGAATGAAAAGACTACTATCACCACGACTCCTATACAACCACCACCACCGCTCACAAGAGAGATCGGGGATCCAGAGCGCACAGACATGTACATAAAAAGATATGCATAATATGTAGAGGAGAAAAGTCATTTGAAATCCCATTAACCGCACCGACTTATCAGGTCATTAACGCTCATGAAAGAAGGAAAGGAGATGGTGCTGAAGGAGACATAAGGAACACACACTTCCCGTTATATATAAAACATAATAACAAAAACGCCCATTATTTTGCATCGAGCATTCTCAGACACGCTTAATGTGGCCACCGTGCCTGTGTGTCTGTCTGCTCATATTTCAACAGAAAAATTAATATAAGAAATAACAGGGTATAGCAGATTTACATTATTTTCATGTCTTTCTTGTACTAAGGAAGTTATCTATGATAAGCCACGAATTATTAATATTTTCATACAAAAATTTTTGGTAAAAAAGATTCACAACTAAATACAAAACTTAATGTCTGGTGTGAAAGGTTTATTACATTCTTCTAAAAAAAAGTAAGTGCACAGAGTGCAGTGGCTTGCTCCTCTGCTCCTCTGTTTTTTAACGAGTCAGAATGGAAGAGATAATATGGGTAGGAAACAGTTCGTATGCGAACCTAATGGCCAAGTGGGAAAGAGCATGAATGATACTCATATATTTTTTTGCAAGATATATATACGTATTATTCAGCTTAGTGAAAAAATAATTCCCTCACACTTCTTTTTTTCTCCGATTTGAGATTCTTCATCGTATGTGTGAAGCCTGGTACACGGAAAGATTTGTTTTTTTTTAGTTCTGCAAAAAACACTTGGTTTATCCTACATCTGTTATAAGGCAGAGTCTGAGGCAGCAGTGCTATGCAAGTAAAATGTGCAAACTGGTACTAATAATAATTACAAAGTACTCCGTGTAATTGCGTTGCGTTCACATACCAAATGTCATGCTGTACGAAAACGCAGGGTGAGCCTATTAATGTCTACGGAAGTCAGTGAATCAAGAGGTTGCAGACTCCCCAGTTCTCGGTTTTTTTTTCATGTTCATTTTCTGTCGACGGTCCAAAATAAAGGCGCACAACTTTCACCAGGCTAATGGCTTCTTGAAAGTAGTCAGAGTCTTCCTGCTACTCAGCAGTTTATTACCTTTGACCCACGTGAAAGAAGTGGAAAATGAAAAGGAGAGGAAAAACGAGCCAGAATAGGAAGAAAAAAAATGTGACGGATGCATTGGTGGTGGTGGTGTACCTTCGTTTTTCAGATTTCGCTACATTATTATCATCACAAGATGAGGGAATGTTGGTTGTGAACGAATTTTTTTTAGGTAATGTGCACCACTCCGGTGATATTAACATGTTCATGTTGTATTGGATTGCAATAATGATCACAGCCTGTCTGCGCTCCCTTTGCTGGGGCTGAGAGTTTCCACCCAAACACAATTGTACTTCGAGAAAAGAAAAGGTTTTCCTTGATTGATGGGCCTGGAATTGCTGCAGCCTCCTGCGTTTTTTTTCTTCTCTTCGGAGATTAATCTGAAAATGTAAGAAAAGGCGGGTCTCTTTATTTCATTTCCTTGGTACAAAGTCTGATACAAAAAACGGAACATTTCTTTCATCAACCGATATTTCCACAACAAAAATATCCAGTCTAGACCAAACTCGAAGAATAATATAATGCACACTCACACTTTCATATTCCCCGGAAAAGGTAAAAAGTTGGTTGAAAGAAAGAGAAAAAAAGACAGGAGGGGGAATTCTGAATGAATATTTGCTACATTATTCCACACGGCTCAACTGAAACGCGCGCATTTTCTTGAGGAAAACTAGGCAGCCTCCATCAGTAACAAAAAAATGGAGCAAAAGTGTCATGCGAGTGAAGATGAAGGAAAAGAGGAATGTGCCCGTCATGAAGAAAAGGCATACTGATGTGACTGTCATCATCATCCAACTAATGTGCAAGCAGATCAAGAAGACGGTGGGCGGGAATCACGATGATGAAGACTAAAACGGAAAACATAACACACGTCAAAGACTATGAATGACTTATACAAGTCGTGATTTTCTTTATGGAGCTGCCAACAACCTTCCTATTTTTTTTTATCGGGGAGCTCGGTCACAGTAAAATAGGAAAAACAGGATTGCATAATAAATGCGAAGAACACAGCAGCGCCAGCGCGGTGGTGGTAAAGTTTCTACTTTATTAAACGACGATGCTGGTTGGTTCAGGTTTTAATCTAATGAAGCAAAAGA
>JAHZNF010003976.1:0-11874 GCA_027744215.1 Troglopedetes dispersus | reverse complement strand
TGTTTGCATCACAGCCGAGGTCTCTTCCTTGTATCACTGTAAGTCCCCATTTTTCGTTCTGCTATTTCTCACCTTCCAGGAATATGCTTCTGAAGCTGTTGGTATTACACTAAACGCCGTCAAGCTAGCCATTTCGCTCTGGTTTTAGTAACTTGATCATTAAATTAACCTGTTGCTGAAACAATTGCATTTCTGATTGCTTTGTTGAGAAATTTTAAAATATTCAGTTAATTGTGCATTTTAACCTCCACTAATTAACAGACAGCACCCCATTCGTTGAATGAGCGTGTTCTTCAAGTGGATCAAAAATGGACTGCTTCGTTTGAGATACATTTGTTACGAATTAAATAATTGCCATTTTAAAAAATGGCAGCATCTACTCTAGAAATGGGAACTTACAGTGATACAAGGAAGAGACCTCGGCTGTGATGCAAACAAGTGTGACTGATGGCCTATCGACATTGTGCAGAGTTCATATCTTGTTCTGCTGCACTTCATGTCTCCATGTAGGACTAAAAATGAATGCGGTAAAAATTCCAAGTTTACAAAGTGATTATATACTATGTGATCATTTCCTTATCTGATTCTCATTTCCAATAAAATGGACATCTACATTAAATGTACTACTGTTTTGAAGAGAATTAGCTTCACAATACCCTTGTAACGAGTAGTTTCTAAATCAGTTAATTAAACTAAGGAAGCGCGACCAGAAAATCCATACAGCAAGTGACCCGGCCGATAAGCGCTAAGTGATGAGTTCAAAAATGTCATTGTATTCACTGCAGAACTGAAACTCAATTGAAGAGTAGGTAAGCTTTCGCGTCATATGTTTCATTTCTGTCTTATTGTCAAATCAAAAAGTTCCAAAAGATAGTATTTTTAGTGTTTGTATTGAGGAATTTAGTCGCAGGTTAAAATATCCTTCACTTGTCTGAATTAGTTCCATCTTCGACTTAACGACGATTTTTCTACGGATCTATTGTTAGTACTTGTCAACTGTCCGAATATCTTCGTCAACAACACTGAGCTTTTTCATTGAAGAGAGTTTAGGTAACGCCGTCTGTGCTTAAGTTTATTTCAAATAATAATTATTTTACAGCATTTATCAATAAATTACTGACGTCTCTATTACTTCATGCACTTATCTCTATAATTTCATCTAAGCTAATGGTAAGAAAAGAATGTGAAGTAACTTGGAATGATCTAATATACTGCATCTCACCAATTGAAATGCTTGGGACGTTGAGAGGAGTGCATTAAAAGGCCTGCAGAAAATTTTATGATCATGATTAGTATGACTATTAAGTAATAAGCGTGCTCACATTGCATTCTGTCATGTAACTGTTTTCCGCAGTGATGCTATTGATGTGTGACAGCCCTGAGGACACATTTTGGTAATGTGCCATTTGGACTAACTGCGACGTCGGTAGTTACGAACTGATGCATTGTAACGTATATATTATGGTCGCTCGAATGTCGATAGCAAGTAAAAAATTGATGCATGATGATTAAAGTTAGATTTGTGTAAACTGAAACTCTTTCGGGTGCTGCTAATTGTTATGACATGATCTCATTTTAAATTCATCATGCATTTTCTTAATCTTCTCGAATGTCGATAGCAAGTAAAAAATTGATGCATGATGATTAAAGTTAGATTTGTGTAAACTGAAACTCTTTCGGGTGCTGCTAATTGTTATGACATGATCTCATTTTAAATTCATCTTGTATTTTCTTAATCTGTGGACGTGTGGCAAGCACCAGCAGACTTTCATAGTTTCAAAGGGATCAGACTCACTTTTTTTAAAATAAAATTATGGCACTTGGTCTCGTGTGTTTACTTGTAATAATAGAGTAGAAGAAACGTGGAATTCAATACGGAAATCTTTTTTTTTTTCGACGCAAGAAGCTCCCGGAGGCCAGACGGTTGACTTTTTCAGGTGAGGTGAAATACAGTTCATCATACGTTTAAATGGGAGCATCTAAGAATGGGAGCACGAGACAGATAATTCACCTAATAGTTGTGTTCCTTTTTCCGCTGAATCTTAATTTTGATTCACGTACTAAAACACTTATTATTTATGATTGCCTTTTTTTTAAAAAAAAGTGAAGCTGAAAGGGGAGCAGTTATCAGTGAGCCGTGCCGATTCGCAAAAAAAAATCTTCAAAAAAAGTAGTCAAAACTGAATTGATTTCAACAATTTATTGCAGCATGAAAAATTCATAAGTATACCTCAGTTTGAAAATTATAACATATTTTTAGGGATAACCTCAAGGATTCGGTTATTTATTGCGTATTAAAAAATAAAAATCAATTCTGTAATAAACAAATATATATATTATATAAATGTGAGTATTGTGTAGTAATTAGACATTCTTGGTACTTGCTTTTTTTCATGTTTTATAACTCGATACATTAATAACTCTTGTGGCCATACAAAAAAATGGCAAATCATTCACACAAAATGAATACGAAATTTTAACAACATTATTTTGGCAAATAATAAAAATGAGTATATATTTTTTTTCGACTTCACCCTTAATAAAAAAAATTTCCTTTTTTTTACTGTTGAGCTCTCATTATTGCGACTGGTCGTTTGTACAACGGTTTATATTTTGGATGATTGCGAACACTGCTCTTATTGTCCCAAGTAAACACATTAAATTTGGTGATCTAGATTGTCTTATCATTACCATTCGCTACCCCAACCGCCACCATGACCGCTAGAATGGTGAACAACAGGCTCTTCCCAGCCTCCCCAGCCTCCATGAGAGTGATGGTGAACAACGACTGGTTTCTATAATTTTTTTTTCAAAAGATATAATTATGTATGGTAATCTGCTGCGTACTTAATTGAGCGCTAGTCAAAAAATATTTGTTATTTATGAGGTGAACCACTTACCCATCCCCAACCTCGTGGGCGTGGTCGCCAGCCCCATCCGCGCTTGAGGTTCTTTCCGAGGAAGGCACCGAGCAGGAATGACTTTCCGAGGAGGAGAGCGGGCACAATCGGATCGTATGGGGATCTCTTGCTTCGATGAAGAGCCTGGCCTGAGGTAACGGTCACTGCACTCGTGTCTACATGAAATGGTGGTTACCAGTAAAAATCAAGTAAATATAATTTTGGTCACGATAATGTAAAATTTTTATAATGAAAATTAATAACGTACCAGAGGTTTGTCCTGGAACATAATCAGTTTCACTCAACACACACACAATAATCGTGGAGATGAGAAATCCTAGCACCACAAGAGTCCTCATGACTGCTCCGTTGATTCCTTTGTTGTTGTTTTTCGGTGAAATAAAAACGAAAGTGCCTGCAACAAACACAACAAACAAAAAAATGTTGTTGTCTTCAAAAATAATATTAAAAAGGAACGTTTTTGTTTACAAAAAAGCACGTGGGTGTCTGAAAGCTAACCTTTTTTTAGTATAAGTTTAGAAAGTCAGCAGTGACCATTCGAAGAGTGAGAATCAACTAGTTTTTGCACCCAAACCGTCACTTGCCTTATATAACATGTCACCTCTGGTCTGCGGAGGAGCCCGTATGAATATGCATGTTTTGGGCCAATATCTGCTATAATTTTTTTATCTTCCCTACCTGACTGCGCACACCATTTTCAAAAATACTATTTAGCAGCAGCAGCAGCACCTGAGAGCACATGTTAATGTTACCTACTCAGATCCTCAGCTCACCCTTTAGGTGGCTTGGCTTGCCAAGGGTGTTTCTTCTGCTCTGCACATTACACTTATCAGCAGCGAGCACATACTCGATTTTGAAAATTGGTTAGGAAATTACACGTCCTTTGTCTCTGTTTTTTGTTGTCATTGTGCAACCTGTCGTATAACATCATTTTTACAGGTGTACACACAGCATAGATGTTAGTAAGTACATATCTTTTCTCTACAATGTGCGCATAATAGTAATATACCTATATAATTTTTGACGCTCCGACCATGTCTCCTTATAAGTGTAAACGAGTTGTGTGCGTATATAATAATTTTTTGTGATGCAAGTTTGTTTAAAATGTAGCTGTGCGTGTTGAGTCATTGATCCTGAAAATTCAAATCAATTGCGAATATATAACAATAATTTTTGTGATGTTGTCTGCGCAGCACAGGGCCCGGCCTACTTGTTACTAATAAGTGGCAATAATTTTTGTAGCTTAACAGTTTACACAGCAGCTTGTTGGCTTCTTTTTTTCAAAGAGGGTTATTATGCAACATGAATTGAATTACACATCACGTATTTAAGAGCATTCGCAGAGTCCCTTTCCGTGTATGGCGAAAATGAAAAAAAATATATTAATGACTTGCACACAAAAATTCCAATCCAAGATGATATGAATCTGTAAAAAAGGAATAATTGTAACTAGAGGCGAAAAATTATTAGTTTAGCTTTGTTGATTTTTACTCACTTTAGCTTTGTGTTATGGCTGTCTTGTCTGTGACCCTTGAGATTGAGCAGGAGGAGAGCTGTAAAACATGGCTGATTATGTAATCATAAAATTTGTAACGATAAGGCACACCAATTGACCAGTTCGATCCTTCAAACAGTTTTGTAATGGAGGAGAGAATGAGAAATTATGTGCTTGGGTTGTAAAAATCCTTTGTTGGCACATAAAAAAATTATTTTTTTTGCTGTTGATTTCATTCAATACAAAAGGATTAATTAATGTCCACATCAGTATGACATGTGGGTACACCCTGCACCTGCTCATCAAATAATTGCTGTTACGTCACCAATGGTGGTGGTGGACAGTGGACAGTGCTCACATTTTTTTAAGAACAAAATATTATCTGGAAATGTTTCAAGAAAAAGTAGATTAATGTGTATTTTTATTACTTTGAGAAAATTCTTGATGCGACAGGCTTATCAAAGGGGTATCAATTTCCTGGTCTAGAAGAAGACCAAGGACGTTCTTGTCGTCGTCTTCATGGTTTACAGTTTTGTTGCTGTTCCCTAAAAAAAAGTCAAGATAAAGAGTCTCTTTTGGTTTGGGTGACCATTTTTATTTTGTGAATGTTACGTTACAACAACAAACGATATAATAATTTGCCAAAATGTGAAATGGATTCGGGCTACGTACGTACCTACTACAATTTAGAGTGGCTACAACGTTGATGATGTCTTCTACAAGTTGCCTTAGGACGTTGTCCTATTAGGTTATCAGCTTCAGCACTAACCAAAATAATAGCATGTTATCATCAGTGATGACATGATGGTCTATTGCAATCTGGCAAGAGTAATTAAATATATTTTTTGTCAGACTTGACAGTAATTGAATTACTCCTCGTTTGACATAGAGACTTTATTCTTCACAAAAAAATTATAATGGAGCATTGTGAAATTGTTTTTTGTGAGTTGTGTAAATCGGTACCTCAACAAAAGTCGCTTCTTCAAAAATTCACAGCCAGCAGATAAGCTGAGGAGGAACTTTAAAAAACTGAGATACATTACAACTGTCTTTTTTGCATAAGTTTTGTGCACGTGACATGTCAAAAGAAAAGAAGAGGCATAATGCAAGAACATCCTCTAAGCAAAGTCTTAAGCTTTGCTGCACTTTTTTTTAAGAACAAAAAAATGTAGGACAGTGCAGGAATGATAGATGATTATCGTGAATTCAGGAAACTCTTTTTTTTGTAGCAATAATCTTGCTGAAAAGTGTGGTCATTCGGTTCTAGGAAATGGAAAGCACGACTTCGAAGATGTTCAAAGAAATTTAAGAAGGTTTTACGGCGGCTGAGATAATTGGATTAATTTAATTGTTTTCGCATTAACATTTTGTGTGTCCACATAAACTATTTTGGATTATTGTGTGAAGGACGGTGAAGGTGAAGGTGCTCCAGGCAAGCCTATGCATAAATAGACATTACCACTGATAAAATGATTGTGCTAAAAAGTTATGAAAATGACCTCCTGATATTTTGATGAAATGTATTGATTCTTTTGTTCCAATCAATCTCAACAAGTCCTACTTGCCTACCTGCTGGACATTGTCCTGAAGGTCAAAGACGTGAAGAGTAGAAAGGAGTTGCCAAATTAAATTTCATCCTTCAATAATTTAACTCTGATCGATCAGTGGAAAAAACAGAGTTGTTGAAGAAATCCGCGCAGTATTTCACACACACGCACCCGCTGATTGACATGATAAGCTGAAAATCAAACAAAACTGACCAATATAGTTTTTTAGCATGATCCAGCAAATTAAATGTCAAAACAAGATTAGTGGAGCTTATCTTCTAAAATCCATTTGTACATAAATAATTAGACTCATTATTGCCACGTAAATATTTTTATTTGACGGACATATTAATCCCTTCTTTGACAGACACACTCTTCAACTCAATTTATCAATTTCAAAAAATCCTATTCTCAACACTTGATAACCTGAAAATTTTCACATTCCAATACAACTGATTTTATTATCTGCAGTTCGACAAGTGGATTGTCAGAAATGAAGAACAAGATACAAAAAAACATTTCCCAAGCATGTAGTAATATTCATCCTATCAACTTATTATCACTCCACCGTTATCCACTCATATAATTATTTATGAATTTTTTCCTCAATATTTCCAGAGTACCTACTATGGTCAGCGCATCTCAACGCAGAAAGCTTACCTTCACAAATGGAAGTTGATCTTGGAAGGTCAATTACCCAGAAAAAATAACACACAGTATGATGCAGTTAACATGAATATCATAAATACATTAGCACGACTCAAGGAGAATATTATTATAATTTTTTTCTTGTGAAAAAAATGTTCCACCCAAAATGTTTCCAGGATGCTCCAGAAATGTAATGACTAATGACGGTACTCCGTTGAGCCACAAGCAATAAATGAATGAATTATGGTAATGACGAGAGAGCACAAAATTATTACATAATTTGCATATTTCAAAGGTAAAAAATACATGAGTCATGTTCTTGTGTTCGCAAAGTCCAATGTGTGTATTTTTTCTCTCGTTCACTGGAATGGTTCTCCATTATTTTTGCTACATCTGCGGTTTTGTCTGGTCTCCGCTATTGTTACACGTTTTTGTCATAAAAAATAGAGGATGACGGTGAAGACTATAACGACCCGCAGATCTGCATCAGCAAATATTTTGTGAGGTGGTAATTGGATGATAAAGCTTCAATAGTTCAATTAAGAAAAACTACTGTCGATTATTCTTCTCGTCATCGTCATTATTATTACCCGCAGCAGCCATCAACCAGAAAAATTTAAAATACAAATCATGTAGCCGCTCTACTTTTTTTTCAGATTGAGAGGTCTGTCACAACTATGATGCTTACATGACAGGACAAGCTTCAATTAAGTATTCGGACGCTTTTGATTGTTGCCAATTTTGTGTAAAGCATTTTTGTATGCAAAGTACATTTCACTTTATAAATTCTATTTACATAAAAATTACCATTAATGGACACAAAAGGAAATCAGATGTTAATTTCTAAACAAAATTCCCCTCGTGCACACTTCCTCAGGACAAATCTCGTTCGAAATATCTACATCACCATTTATGACTCAAAGCTGCCGTAACGAACACCTGTGCACATCATCATAAGCAGTAATGTGCACCTCAAAATAGCTCCATTTAAAAATGGTCACCAACAAGTTTCTAATGAGCTTGCGTCTTCACTTTCTGACTCGCTCAAGCCAATTAGCAAGTGCTTCCTAACAATATCATATTTGACCAAGGTTGATAAGGCATTATTTCTGAAATGAAGTTTTTTTTATCCTAACGTATGGTTCCTGCTTCATTATCACGTATGCATGTATTTATTTATGTTCCACCTGAAAAATATATGAAATGATATGTGCTTTTTCTTATTTTGAATCTTACTTTAATGGTTTTAACTTGACCTTGGCTCTTTCGCAATGTGATATTTATAAGTCTGGTTTCATCTAAATGAAGCAGCTTCAGCACACATAAAAAAAGTGTTAAGCAAACTAGAAAAAAATGATATAGTTAATTTGACTAATTTTGCCTTCATTTTCATAATGGGCCATATTTATTATTTTTTAAAGGAAGCATGGAAAATGCCAGCTGCCAAGCATGACGACTTGTTTGTTCTTACCCACTTACTCACCTTCATCAATTGCTCTATTCTTTTGTGAGTGTCGAACTACTATAGTAAAAGTCACGATTTATGTCTCATTTCACTAAAATGATCAACTGATCAGCTGAACAAGACATGCAATGTGGTGGTGTGTGGTGCGTTTATCGGTTGAACGAACTTCTATTTAATGGATAAGATAAATCACATTCATACGTAATAAAAAACTTCAATAAAAAATGAATAATTGAGTAGTGCATCACTTTTGCTCCTGAGATATATTTTAGGAAACCGATTCTACTACAGAATTTATTGCCGACGGAACGTCGCGTCGATAAAAAAAGGAATCAGTTCAGGTGCAAAAAAAATCAAGGTAACATTTCAAGCTGACTTTTGTGACTGCTGTTGTGTGATGTGATAACAAAGACTTGATAGTGCACACACATTATTAACTGCACAATCTCAAGGAGCTCGGGACTAATGATACGCGAGATGTGTACTAAAAATGAGAATTGTCATAGTACACACACACAACAAAATAAATGTGCCTCATCTTCGCACTTTATCTTGAGTAATTAGCAAGAGACGAGATGTGCTCGTAATATGGAAGTCGCTTAAGCAGTTATTATTAGATAACATGAACTTTGAGAAATTCTGGAATGCATCTGAGTACAGTGTGTGTGCGCACAGGAATGGGACAGTGAGTGAGTGAGTGAACGGATTGATCAATGCAATCAATCAAAAAATACTTCGGAAGTTTATATGTACATGCATCCCAGAGAACTCCCTAATTGGGAAACCGTGTGTACATATATTACGCATAACTGTACCGTTATCTTCGTCATTCTCGTCAAGGCAGTCAATCATTGTGTCAATAATGCCCGGCGAATGACGCTCGAATATAGAAATGTCAATGTGGACTCCGTTTATTTCAATCAAAAAAAGACGAGCCGATAATAATGGAAATATTATGTTCTGAATTATTATAACATAGTTTACGCAACTATAAATGTTAGGAAAGCTCCGGAGCACATAAAGCGGAGAGACTTTCTTCATATTAAACATAAAACAAAATGACCACCCACGTTGACTCTGATTCGAGTAAATCGCGATGTGGTTAATGTAGGCTGGGCACAGGATTGGCTCCGTTTAGCCTTCACGTTATCCACAAATATGCACTTCTCACGTGCACGACCTTTGATTGAACGGACTACAATAAAATAAAAGTGGAGAGTGGGACTTCAATTCTCTTTTCCAGTTTTACTTTGTCGGTGAATTAATTTTCGTACTCTTCCTGATACACTGATTTCTCCGTTGTTAATTGATTTTTCTTAAAATTTTGGAGCATGAAGTGATTTAGTCATCAATAATTAAGTTAGAGTTTAATATATAAAAGTTGACACAAGTACTGTCATCTAGACATAGTGAATGTGGATAAGGATCTGATTCAAATAGATTTAAAAAAACAGACTCAAAATGTCACAGAAGGAGAACTCACATAATAACAACATGGAGCTGGAAAAGAATAATGTGGCCCATGATAAGGGAAACGTTGATCAAATGGAAATGGTAAGTCTTTTTTACAAAAAAAAACTTTTGATAATTTATGAAAATTAATTTTCAGAAACAAATTTTATAATTTATTTTCGTACAACATTTTTTTCAGGGTGACCCCTCCATTCGAAAAGTGCCTTATCCTAAAGGCGTCTTTTTCATTATGGCCACAGAGCTTAGCGAACGATTCTCTTACTACGGCATGCGAGCCGTGCTAACAATTTATATGAGAAATGTGCTCAGCTTCAGTGAGAACACCGCTACGTCCTATTATCATGTATTCCTCCTTCTCTGCTACGGCCTACCAATGTTCTGGGGAGTAATAAGTGACTCATGGCTGGGCAAGTTTAAGACAATTTTATATGTATCGGTGCTCTTCGCTTTAGGGAATATTATTTTAACCTTATCATCCATTCCACCACTTCACTTACCAACTACGTAAGTATCCTAATGAATTACTGATTCTTGAATTGTTTGCCCAATTTAAAGCTGAAAACAGCATCATAAAAAACTATGCATGACTTGTGTTTACCAGGGCCTTCTTCTTTATTGGGTTAATTTTAATGGCGCTGGGCACCGGAGGAATGAAACCTTGCGTTGTAAGAAACGAATTGATAAAGTTGACAATGTTTTCAAAAATTTAAAAGGGATGAAATTTTCTAAAGTGGTCATTTATATGTTTCAGGCTCCACTTGGTGGGGAGCAGTATGTAGTTCCAGAACAAAGCAAACAGCTCGAACAGTTCTTTTCTGTGTTCTTTTTTGTGGTCACAATTGGAAACATGGTGTCCACAATTATCACGCCTATTTTCAGAAGGGATGTGAAGTGTTTCGATATGGACAACTGTTACCCACTGGCTTTCGGGGTTCCGGCGTCGTGTATGCTTTTGGCAATAGGTACCGCTTTGATTTTAAACATTAGATTAGGAACTCCTATTTGTGCGTAATAATTATTGTAATGTACATAACCTGCACACACTGTAAAGTTTGATTTTTGCTTTTTTTAGTCATATTTGCGAGTGGGAAGCGTCTTTACAAAATAACCAAACCCAATGGAAACATGCTCGTGAAGGTTACTAAATGCGTTGCGGTAAGAACTCATCTTAAATTGCAATTTAAGACAATTATTTTACCTGCAATAGCACACTTTTTTTCAACTAAATTTTTTTTAATCTTATCCAGCGCGCCATTTCCAACAGAAGGAAAAAGAGGTCGAGCGTCAGCTCCGGAACAGTTGCTCCAATAAAATCAACCAAGAAGCGTCACTGGCTTGACCACGCCGCTTCGGATGACTTTGACGATAGCATCATTCAGGATACCAAAGGCCTGTTCCGTATTTTACCGTATTTCCTCCCAGGCAATGCAATCTTGATGTTCATCTCGCTCCCGTTGTTCAACTATGTTGTGTACCCACTCTTTCACAAATGTGGGATAAGACTGAGAACACTTCAGAGGATGGTCATTGGTGGAATTCTGGCTGCAGCGAGCTTCTCAGCGGCGGGATTTGTGTCATTAAAAATTGACGTACGTGAAATTATTTTTTAAAAATACTCAGCATTTTCGAGTAGTAAATTTTTAAAATTTAGGAATCTTTTTGTACTTGCAGCCCTCCATTAATAAAGCTCCTGCTTCAGATAACTCTATAATTACCGTGGCTAACACTGTACCATGTCCATTTACTGTGCTAATAAATCCCAACACCTCTTCCAGTCAGAATATTCACGTCAACGCGAACAGTTTTGTGACACTTCCGGAAGCAAGTTACTCTAGCCCAATGGTTCGTGTGATTCAGGCAGGGACAGATAGCAAGTGCAAAAGTTTGGGAGAATGGACAGGACAAGTTCAAATTGCTGAAGGGGCTTATCGTACTCTTAGTATTTCACATTTACTCGATGACAGCTTGTCCGTGAAAATGCTACCTTTTGACGACGATTACACAAAGTCGAAGGATGGAAATGCTCGAATGAGGTGAGTAGATAGAGGTGAATTTTAATTATGATTAAGTGATGTTGTAATTAATGTGCTATCGTTTTCATTTCTTCAGGTTTGTTTTGGAGCAAGAAATACCAACGAAAAATGCTTCATCATCGGGAAGCATTATTACTGCGAATCAGAATGTGTCCGTAATTCTTAGCCCATCTGGAAAAGGTGATACGATATTGTTTGACCTTTTGGGAAGTTCACCGTTACATTATTCGGAGACTGAAGAAGTTCCAGATGATGAGTAAGATTTAAGGAGAAGCTAACTAAACCTTGAATA
>JAHZNF010003975.1:0-10929 GCA_027744215.1 Troglopedetes dispersus | reverse complement strand
TTATTATATTATGCACACACCAAAGATAAGGTAAATGCACAGGCTTCATGTTCGAATGCATCCAAAAAAAAGAAACAGAACAGTTATATTCCCTCGAAATTTTTTTCTTTCACTATTTTTGTGCTTATCAATCCAAGCGTTGGGAAGGATGGTCAATTTTTGAAACAAAAAATATATGTTTTAGAGAACAGAAAGCATGTTGCGTTACTCAAAATTTATGAACGGAGTCGTGCAAAAAATCAAGCTTTACTCTGAAGATCCACTGTGCGGCAACCTAAAGCAAAATTTAAAGTTTCTTTGGGTATATAATTCGCCATAGGTAGTAGTAGTAGTCTTTTCCGCTTGAAGCTTTATTTACTTTCTACGTGTTTCAGTTTGAGCTTCAGATAAGCCGATGATACACTTCGTTTTGGGGAAGTGGATCTTCTGATTAGCTTAATGGTAAAATTGCAAATATGTAACAGGTAAAAAGTAGACGCACACATGTACATTAAGGTATTTGTACACTTTTTCGTAGAAAATATAGTTTATGATACAGTCTATTCTGTGCACAGTTACCATACTGTATATTTTTTGCTGGTGAAGCGGGTGTTTGTATTAAAAAAATTGGTTTAGTAGTGATAACCTCTGACGGCGATATGCTCAAAAGCAATTTACTTCTCATAACTCTTCATTTATTGACTCGCTAAATATTGATATCCGTCTTCAAAAATATGTACGCATCCGTGTGAAGGCTTATCTTGAGAGAAGGTTAATAATCATGGTGTGCTAAACATGGACGCACTTTAATTTAGAAAATTTGTGAGGGAAGCACAAAAATTTTGCACACAAGAAACTGAGTGAGTGTGTCTCATTGCTGTGCTGCTGATCCTCAAACATTTTCTGATTTTTTATGATCACCTTCAAAAACATAATTTTGTTAGGGAGCTTCTTTTAAAATAATTTGTGTGCAAGTATAGCTGCACACACACACACAAACATTTGAAGCCTAATTTTTAATCTATTGCACACGTCAAAATTTTTATTATTGTTCTGCTCTTTTGTATTTACTTCGTCAGCATTTTGCAAGGCTCTTAACTAAATTGAACTTTATTTAGCGTGACGTTTTTTTAAATTCTTCATCGTTCTTGCTAACTAACAGAATTTTTTTTAGAATAACTGTGTACACAATCGATTCAATAAAATAAATTTTCTTAACAGTTTTTTTTTCAAAACATACGTCATCCATCACAAAACATCATAGTAGAAGTATCCCAAAAGTATTTTCAGACGTAATTTTGTATCCTTAAAAAGAAGATAACACATCCCGCAATAAAAAAAATATGTATTGTGTGCAAAAATGAGGATGGGAAAGTCAAGGTAGGGACATTACATGTATTTTGCCATGTGTCAAAAAAGGAAGTTTGTTGTTGTTTCAAAAATGTTGTAAAAACATTTTAGAGATGCTTACAATCAAGCTAACTGCTTCTTTCTGAGCTTCTTGAAGGAATCCATTTGGGACACAGAAAAGTGTTTGACGAAGGGAGCAATAACGATGATGATGATTATTATTTTACCACAATCATTTTCATAAAGTTTTTTTTGCTTGGGTGGTTAATCACTGATTGGTTTATTGTCACATGTGTGTGACCACGAAGAGAACCATATTGTATTCTTTTTTGGTGAAACCATTCAAGACTACTTTCATCCTCTAAAAATTATTATGGCAATTTGGATCGCCAAAAATATTTGCAAGCAAACCACAAGAAAAAAGAAATTTATATTACACAGTTGGCACTCTTTCATGGTTTCTTTATTATTGCGATTATTTTATTATTATGGTGATGTCCTGTGTACTCTCTGCAAGAAAACAAGCACTCTTTGCGTTCCAATTAAGGTCACAAATCATAAACGTAGGAAGAGAAAAAACAACAGGTGCAATTAGTGAAACTGAGAAGTCACTAAATTATTACGGTAGCGATGTTGTGGTCAATTTTTTTTGCCACATGACCAATTCGTCAAAAAGTTGCATGTTTCATTTGCATGTCGTTTAATACATTTAAAAGGTAATTAGGTGAAGAAAAATCAAAGATTCCTCAATGGCACAGCAGTGATGCATGTACGAATTTATGGACACACTTGGTTTAATTTATCCATCCAGAAGAAAAGCAGACTGTACCAAATTTTTTATTACATCGACAGCCCAAAAACCCACGTGTAGCTTGTATCCTAAATCGATACGTATAATTATTTCAAGTTATTGATCTTGAAATTCATACTTGTCTGTATAAACATATACCTACATACATAATTGTATGATAAGCAGAAAAACAGTGATATGGTACATCAATACTTATTTTGGCAATGTCCATATAAAGTCAGATTGGAAATTGCAAGTTACGTTTTGGCAGTTTTGCAAAACCCTGATAACCATCCCCATTAACAAATCAGTTTATTTTTCAGGGATGAGGACTACAGAAAATGAGCCAAAAAATGATGTTGTATCAAGTTGATCAATTTTTGATTAAAGAAATGATATTATGGCGATTAGGCGTGCTACTGATTTTTTTATTCAGATTAGGGCTTGAGTGACGGTGAGAGTGGTGGTGATGATGATGATAATGACGATGACTATGACACAAGGATTTTCGCGTGTGGTTGATGAACCGATTAGGTTACGATTAAGAAGCCGTTTACAACTTTTTCGCAAGGGAATCCATCACTTTTGCTTTTGCAGGTTGAATATTGATCAGTCAGTACTAAAGTTTAGGTAGTGGTGGTGGTTTTATCAGGTGCACATAATTTTTGGTATCACCTTCAAAAAATAATGTTTGGCGGGAAAAGGTTAACACCTATCTTTTTTCGATAAGAAATTATGAAAAGTATAAGTTTTGTTCGTGGTTATTGCGCTCAAATTTGCTCTGTAATGCGAGACAAGAAAAAAAGGGAGAATTGTTTCTGTACAGCTGTAGCTATTGTTAGAGCGCCTCCGTAATTTGATTTCTCAATGATTATAATATTTTTAGGGCTAATCTGTAACATTAAATTTTTTTGGGTAATTATTTCAAGTTTGCGGATTATAATCATCATTTATTTATTTATTTCTTGTGAATGCAAATACATATACACTTTTTCATACTTGAATATTGCAGTGATCCGTTAAAAATTAGATAACAAGTGTGGTTAAAAATAAAGACACATTTCATGTTATAAACTCTTTCCTAAATTCGCAGATTTTATCTGTGAAGAAATATTGTTGTAGCCACACACTCAAAAATGTTTCGGAAGGAAGGCTTATCAAAAAAATTGTTTGCTGTAGTGTAAATATTTTTTCTTCTTGATAGCCACACTTTTCATTGATAAATTGTAGTGATTAGTATGCCAAACCTCGTGGAAGTTACTCACCAAAAATGGAGCCTTTTTGGTTAAGCATTGGTTATCAATGCACATCGAACTGATAAGAAACATTTTTTATCTGATACGAGCTGCAGATAGCATCTAGGGGAAATTTTTATGCACACACCTATCCTTTTGTACCTAAGTAAACAAGTTTTAAAAAATTAGTATTGCTATTTACTTTACCACGTTTTACCGACTGGATTCCTTTTTATTGGCTTCAAGCCTGAATATCTAATCATTACTGGTGGCAGTGATGCATGTAATAGATAAGAATTAAACCTTTTTGTAAACAATTTAGTTTTGCATGTATACGTGTCCATATTTGTGCACACAACGGAAAGTGTCACTTTTTAGTTAGTATCATTACAGTAGAAATAAAACAGACAGGTGAATACTATAATTTATGTGTGCATGTCTTACTCAATCAAAAAAACCTTGTTTTAAAAAAATGAGACATGAAATACTATCCTGTTTGTTTTTCCTTCTTTCAACTTTCCAATTAAATCCGCTCCAACAATCAAATGTAATTAGTAATTTATGATTTAATCAACCGCACCCATAATTCTCTTTCATTTAGCAAAGGGAAAATTACAAAATATTATTATGTTTAAAAAATTGAGATAAGCTTCCTCCATCATTAATGATCTTTTCATTGTTCCATTCATCATCCGCATTTTTGTTAATGAAAGTGGTTCACTTATAAAAGATGAAAAGAACATTTTGCGACAAATGAGCCAGACTAAATGTATGTATGTAGGTGGGCNAAAGTGGTTCATTTATAAAAGATGAAAAGAACATTTTGCGACAAATGAGCCAGACTAAATGTATGTATGTAGGTGGGCGACTTCACTTATCATCACAGATGAGCTAATTTGCTCAAAACTCGAGACTAAACGTGCAAACAAATCAAGTCACAATAAAATGCATAAATCATGTGTGCACCATAATCACAATAAATCCACGCTTTTCAAACATTCTGTCAATTTTTTTCTTCGATGAAAATGTACCAACTCATTTCTTGACGGATGTAAACAAAATATTGTGACTCATTCACTGAACTCAATATTTTTTTGTGGTGCTGCTGCTTGTCACTGGGTATTTCCTCGTGCTGATAAGATAAAGTACTAAATGCACACTTCTGCTCTTCAGAACAAATAAATAAAAAAAGTGATGTTTGAACGACCAATGACCTATGCCTAGCAAAGCGTTGCAGAATGAAGGAGTTTACATTTGTAGAATTTTTTTTACTAATCCCTTTATTTATTTTCTTGTTGATTCAAATAAACCTTTCAGGAGAATGATTATCTTTATTCAAAAATGCATGACAGAAAAAAAATCAAGTTGATGGTAGAGTTAACACATGCACCTCTCCTTCAATAAAAAAATCCAATGTGTTCTTCTGAGCAAACAAATAAATAAAATAAATAAAAGATTATAAAACTCTAATTCATGAGAAAATGGCAGGTGCTTCCAAAAAATACCACTTTCGTCAAGATAACCAATATTTTATGCGCAGACACATAAAAATACTCATTTAGGCAGCCACAATTTATTTAAATTTAAAAACGTCAAATTCAAGTTTTTTCTCACAAACAAAATGATTGAAATAAAAAAGTATTATTTTCCTGCCTGAGTCCACTATTTTTTTTGTTTCCGCCTCCAAATAAAAATCTTGTGTGCATAAATCTATAATTTTCTTATATTTTTTGTATCAAATTACTGACTTTTCTTCAAACAGTTTTGTGATCAATAAATGCACCACAAAAAAAACAATATGTGATGATTTTTGCATCAACTGAGAACATTTTTGTCTCTCACCTGACGGGTGATAATCATGAAGCCATCATGTATCTCAGTGATAAAATGAAAATGAAGAAAAAAAAAGTCGGTGATGCATGAAAAGAAGTCGAAGACTTTTTTACATGAGTCAGCAGCATCTGTAAATGCCTCCAACAAAGCTGAACTTTCGTCTGAGTAGTAGAAGTGAATGAAAAAATGCCATCATAATTTGTAATTGTAAATACGAATATTTATCTAAACTCAGCACCTTCTTTCGCTAAAGACTTTTCGCATCTTTGTTCTTCGAAAAAATGAGGAGCTGTGTTGCAGGTTTTAAAAAAAATTGTGTTCATAAAATATTATCTTACAATATACAAAACAAGGGTGTTTTTATTTCTCCTCCGCACTCACTCACTCACTCAATTTCCTTTTTGACAAAGTCATTTTCTAAACGAGCAAAGTAATATATATTTTTTTTTTCACGACTCTCTGTGTTTTTACATTAGCACACATCCATCATTCATTTCCGAATGAGTGAGCCCGAGCACAACCTACAAAACGTGCGCACTACAAAAAGAAAACTCTCAAACTACTGAAAATTTATATTTTTTCCCTTCTTACCTTCCTGTGGCTTCACGATGACATGCCATTTCATTTTAGAGTGTCTTCTCTCTTTTCTCCCCTTTTTTCGTGCAAGAAACACACTGCATAGCACAAGCAAAAAACCAACCTCCAACATAGTTGAGAGAAGAAACAAGTGTACCATAATAATATCACAGTAGTAATAATACTGTAAAACTCCTCACAGAACGTATTTTTTTTTCGTTGAGAACAAAAAGGAGAATAATTTGTCGAGGGATGATAACATGATGTTTCTTCCTACCATAACATTTCACTTTGTTCTTTTTGTGCACATATTTTCATGATGACTGCATTTTACACACCATTATTTATACACACAAAGAAGATAAGTCTATAATATAGTATTGTTGGATTTTCTTATTCGAACAGGTGGAATCACAAAAGTGGGAACAGCATTGCCGCCTTGACTCCGAGTGGGACCACCACCCATCCTTCTTCCCGTGTCTCCGCTCGCCATTCTGCCGGCAGCAGTAAGCGAGGAAGCAGTGGCTCAGGGAGCACTTTGAAAAGCTACAGTTCAAGCCCGAGCTTGATTTACCGCAAGAACAGGACGAACAAAGGAAGACGAGCAGGAGTCTCTGAAGAAGACGATGATGATGACGAGGAGGAGGAAATAGGTGATTTCTTTGATAATGATAACTTCACCCTAAAAACCAAGTCAGAGCAGACCCCGCACCACCACAGACGCAGCTCCCTCCACAATTTGGTGGATGCAGAGGATGAGCCGGAGCAGCAGCCCTTTTTCAATCCACTTTTCAAGTTTGCTCGTCACAACCATAGTCAAAGTAGTGGGGATATTCTTGAAGCCAGTAAAGGAGAGTCGGAATCCAGTTCAGCATCGTCCCATAATAATAATGGACACAATACTAATGGTGCAGGTGGTGGTGGTGCTAATTTGAGTGTGTTTAGAAGTCACTTAAAATCAGCTGAAGCCAGGCCAGGACTCCTTCATAGAAGAGCCTGCAGCGGGATTGCCTTAAGTGTGGATGATGATAGCCAAAGTGACCGGAGCAGGAGCAGTTTAGGTTATCCCCCGAGCAATAATAGTGGCAATACTAGTTACTCTCCGTCACCTCCACTAACCGCGGATGCACCACATGACCACATTTATAGTTCGCTGACAGAAATCCAGCATGAAATTCGGGGAGGTGGGAGACTAGACCCGTTCAAGCTTGGAGACACGAGTGGACAAGCTTCGGACGTGGTGCTGGTGGAGGTTATCAGGAAGCAAGGAGGAAAGACTTCGGGTACCGTGGAAAACGGGAAATGTTTGGGGAATAGTAATAATAATAAGGGAGCGTCTGGTGGCTTCACTGATAAGCACAAGCTTGAGAAATTTGGGAGTGTAGAGTTGATCCAGAAGTTGGGTGCGGGAAAGGAGTCGGTAAATACTTCTCCAGCGAAAATCAAGAGACATTCTTCTGGAGAACTTGAGGTGAATGGGGTCACCTCATCGAAATCTTCTCAGAAAGGGGAGTCCCCTCCGGGAAAAGTTCAGAGGTTAAAAGAAAGCTTGAAAAGGTTCGGACGATTTGGAAGAAGTAATACTGGAGATAAGCTAATTCGTGCCCATTCAGACAGTGGCTTCTCCACAGATGATGTTCATGGAAGCACCCAAGACCTAAAAGACTTTCATGAAGTGTGTCCACATCATCACCGCCATCATTCTAGAGAGCAACTTGAAGAAAATCATTACGAGAATCCGAAAGAAATCATTATCAAATCTTTGGAGGACACTGAGCGACACGGAATTACAGTAAAACCAGCTGCAGCTCCGCGAAGAAAGTCGAAACCTTTAGCAACCTCAAACAACCCAGGTCCCATTTCTGTGTCCATAATTCCCGAAAATATTTACGCAGTGCCAAGCCACATTCGAGTAAAAAGTCGGGTAAGCACACCAGACGACACGTCAAGCGACCAAACATTCTCTTCGCCATCGGCAACTCCATCACCTCAGCAGAGTGTGGAAGAAGAGGAGGATAAGCCACCTGCGGCGGATGCGGAGCAAAAGGTTGCGCACGACCAGGTTGACAGTAATCTTGTGATCAAGACGAAACGTGAGCCAGAAAAGAGGATTTCACCACTTCCTGAGAAGCGAGAAAAGAAGAAGGAAGATGACAACGAATCAGGGAGCAGCATCCCTCATCTCGAATTTGACAAAGGAGAGGAGGAGCAGTCGACGAGCCACGATGACAGTTGCAGCAACAGCAGTCGCGCTGAGTCATTGACTTACTCGAGCACGTCGCACGAGCAAGATAGGTCTATGCCGCAGCAAATGATTGTGGCGCAGCATTTGATTCCAAAAGTGGACATTATTTGTAGTAGTCCCAGTGGTGCAAATGATAAGCCTGGTGAAGGAGGTGTTGCTGCTCCAGATAACGTAAGCATCTCCAGCAGTCAGTGTACAGACTCTACCCTCAACTGTGAAGTGACTCCGGTCATCCGGAAACGCACTTTTGAAGAGGAGGACGACCAACCAAGTTCCCTCGCCACTTTAACCGATGCTGAAAAGGACGGAGGGGATATCTACGCAGTGGTTATCAATAAGCAGCAGCTTGTGAGGCAAAGCTCTAGTAGCTCAGTGGAAAGTAGTGTGATTGACTGTGGGAAGCATACGTGTCAGTTATTCGGGAATGATGATGCGAGTGTGAAAAGTGAGCTAGATTTGAAATCGGGACATGAGGAATTCTTTCAAAATGATAATAAAGATAAGGACAATAGTTTGGTGGTGAACACAACAGAAACTATTATTATTACTCCAACCGTTCAACATTCAGGTGATAACAAGAGAGCTGACGGAGAGGAGCACCAATTGTGTCCACAAGTCACGCTCCCTGAGTCCGCCCCTGGTGATGATAATAATTTAGCTAGTGCCAACAACATGAATTCCCTCAGTCGCACGTCCACTCCGCGAAATAGTAGTAAAATCAGCTCCCGTGAAATTTACAATCACAATGGTCACCAAATGATAGAATTGACGGAGCAGAGTAATCTGTACAATGCCAGAAGGGCTAAACTTGCCGCAACTAATTCACTCGAAAATGGGAACTATAACGGGCCAAGGAACCAGCCAATCATGATAACTTCTTCCAAGGTTCAAGATGGCTCAGGAGATTTTAATGGAAATGGGAAATACGGTAAGTTAGAAAAAACTTATTATTTTTTTTTGAATGAGAAAAGCGACGAAAAAGGAATTTACGCTGTAACGAAATATGAGAAGATAAGAAGATTGTCCTTTCGGCTTATTGTGAATGTGTGTGCATAAATGTTGGATGGCTGTGGTCTATTCTTGAAAAAGATGAGAGATGAGTGAGTTTATTTTCGTGGACTGACTTCAATTACAAATATTTGGTTTGCAAAAATTACCTTAATTTTATTTTATTGTTAACGGTGATTTTGTGGGGGAGGCGGACCAGGATATGCGATAAAATGTTAGACCGTTGCATGCATCAAGTAATAAAATTAAGATGAGCAAATGAGGCAATAATATACGTAAAAAGAAAAAAAACGGTAGTTTTAAATCCGGTTAAAAATGCTCGACTGAATATGCAAAACCTTAAAAGTTATGCAGGTAAATCATGTTTGTTTTCTGGGATGCTCGTAAAGAATAAATTGTAAAGAGGGAAGTTCAATTATTGTATCAGAAAAGGGACAAGGATCACACAGGAAGTGTTCGTGCTCGTCCACTTGAAAGGCGAATGACTTTCTTGATTTGCAGATTTTTTAATGGATGCGTGTGCTACATTCTTGCATTTTTTTTAAACTGCGCAAAATCGGAATTACATGCATTTTTAGGGTTAAAGGAGTTCCTTATTGAACAAGGATTCATGGCCTTATGCAAATTTGTTTTTAGGTTTCGACGATGGAACAAAGATTTATTATGAGTTCTCGGTAATTTTCTAAAACAGATCTATTACAGGTAAGTTCTTCACTTAGTCATCCAGAATAAATTGAATCTGAAGATTTAATACAAGGATTTGACTGGTTGTTCAATTTTATTGGTATCATTGTGAATAAATAAGATGCTTGAGGTCCAACTTTTTGTAACCGTGCAAAAATAAAATTATTTTTTGTAAAAACAAGGAAATTTAAGCGGAAAGTGAAGTGGAAAACTCATGTCCTCAGTTTAAGCTTTGCGCTTAAGTATTATTGGTTCTTTATTGGGACGTCACATAGTCAGTCACATGCTTGTTTACAAATTAGTTCGTCTCAATTACACTTCCGCAACTTTTTGATTTATCTGTGGGATTGTAACTTCAAAAGTTCTAATTGACACATGTAGTGACGTCCAAATGGGACATTTTTACCGACAAAATTCAAGTATGTATTCCATTTTAATCACTTAACAAAAGAGTTGCTGATACTTTATTGATGCGTGACAGAGCCAAGAACCAATTTTTTGCAAATTAGTAACATCTATCTTATAAAAAGAAGAAAGGAATGAAAAATATGAGTGGTGGTAAGAATGATAAGTAAACGCAGTACTATGCTCACAAATCTCAGGAATGATACAGCGTAATTTGCAAAGTCATCGAAATTAATCGTACAAAAAAGTGATACAATCAAACTTTTTATGACTATTTACTCCCTCCTTCATCAGCATTTTCAACTCTGATTCATTCATTCCTGTGAAGTAATAAATTGCTTGGGAGACAGTGCCAATTTGAAACCGTGAAATTGACCGGTTTAAAACATCAGCGGGTGATGTGTGTCCAATATTACGCATATAAAATAGAGCCATAATATTCAAGCAGTCCCAGCGCCATGTCAAAAAAAAGTTTGAGTCTAACTAATTTTGCACACATTCATCTACATACATAAAAAATACCCATATTTTCTTAAACGTTTGTATTCGCGGAAAAGGAATCTGATGTATTTCTAGTGTTGCTGATGCTCAATATTTTTTCCCTCTTTTCTCAGCGGTGCACTTTTTTGCAAAAAATATTTATATACTCACACATTTCATTTTTTATTCGTGTGCCTTGAAGATGACACGTGAAGATTGAAACCGTCGTCATCTCTCAAATATATTTTTTCATACACACAAAAACTTACTCTCCCTTTTGAAACCACCTTCACTTAGAAAATAATAAACCAAGTTACACTCGCTGTAAAACGCATCTCACAGCA
>JAHZNF010003974.1:0-12583 GCA_027744215.1 Troglopedetes dispersus | reverse complement strand
GTCAACATTCACGGAGTGCTGTTCGCAGGCGAGATGAATACAAATTTTCACGCTCACTCAGTGAAAGCCTGTGAGTGAGGATCATGAATTGGAAATATGTCTTTATATTTTTTTAATGGGTCTCACTTCACTTTACCCAAATCCATATATCCATCGCCACACACAACAATTCACCCTGGAGAGAGCAAGATCAATTCGATATTGCGACATGGAATCACGTCGTGTCGCACTACGCCATAATATCAAACGACATACTTTAATAAAACATCCTACAAAAATTGACTCCTGAAGAGCATCGATGCACCATCAGAAAAGTTTTGGGAGGGAGCCCCTGTTTGCCTGTCATGAATTTGTCACAAAAGTTTGCATGAAATAAGTGAAATAAAGTTGGACTTACAATATTGGTAAATTTCGTTCAAGTGGTAACCATCAATTCAATGGAGATATGTAGGTCCTTGTCCAAAATTTTTGCTTAGTGGGAAAATATAAACGCGAACTATTACGCACACACCGGCTGCAAAAATGAGTCAATTGAATATTCAGCTTGTTGCGAACCATTTAGCATTAAAATATTTATTATAGTTTCATGAGAGATGATGACAGCTCCATGAGAAGGTTTGCTGATTCTTCACAGTTTTAAATTTTGGAGCACCTTCCGACTATCACCAAAACTAGTGAGACAGTTTACCTGGTAACAATCTCATTAAATATTTAACAAGGTGGGAAAATGGAATTCACTCTGTTTGTCCTTCTCCATCAATGGAAGGCATAATATCCTAATTACGGACACATTTCACATTACATTTATAATCAACACTGCAGTTTTCCACTCCAAAAGTAGGAACATTAGTAGTAGTATGAATTCTGTTATTAGACTAATATCTATCTATCTACAGGAAAGAGTGAAGCGGAGGAAAATTGAGGATTCAACAACTGACAAAAAGATGACAACAACAGATATGTATATTTTATACACGCTGTTCACACAAAGAACAAAAAAATAGTAACAAACAAACGATGATGAAAATGTGTTCTCCTCTCTTCTGTCAGACTGCACGTATCAGTATGTAAATGGAGTATGTAGTCATATCATAGGAGAGAAACATGCAGCACATCATTCCACAATTCCACACGTCCAATAATGCTTTTTGATATTTCACTTCACTACTTCCTTTTTTTATTCAGTCGCAGTCCGCCACCACCAACACCACCACCGCACCACTTCTTCTTTTTGGCTCCATTTGTTCATCGTACTGACATAATACATATTTTTTTACTATTACCATTCTACTACACGAGTATTATACACACACACCGTTGTTGTCGCATTCAATAATTGCCCAGCTCTCCTTTCTTTCTCTAGCTTTCCTATAATATTATGCTCCTAAAAGTTTATTTTAGAGACACAGCTGCATGCACTCCACTGCACTACCTTTTTGTTTGCCCTTCCTTTCTGCGCCACTGCTTCAGCTTGACTGACTGATCTACCCAATTTTTTTCCCTCAAAATTTCTACTCCTGAACACATACACACTAAAAAAAGGATTTCAACTTAGCTTTGACGTATACAACAGAAGAGGAGGACTTCTTCATTTACCTTTTTACTTTTATTTTTTAGGATTACACTTTTCGTTCTTCAAGTGAGGGAGGAACAACGACGACGCGGTCATACCGGGCCTTAATATAATACTTTTTTTCTAAAAAAAAACCTTCTCGTTGAAAATGTACCCAAGAAATTATTATGGAGATGCCTGCTACGCGGCATGCCAGACTCTATTTTTTTGCCCAATCCTTTTGCCAAGTAAGTACGGAGAGAAGACACTGTATGTGTGGTGTGCACTGCTCAAAGCTACATTATTAATGCATGTTGTGATAAACACAAAGAGCTCCACGACTCCACCACTTGATTCACGTTGAGATGCAGGCAGAAAACTGAGCTGCGGAATGCCAACGAATGTGACTTTTCACAATCATCCATCTCACAAGTTGGCAATGGCAGAGCCAGTGCTGCTTGCTGCTGCTGATCCTCAAACATGATACCAACAACTACCATTTTTGCTTATGAATCCTACCCAAAATATAAAAAAAACGAAAATGCAGCACGCCGTGGTAGTTTGAGCAGCACAAAAGACGACGCGAGGAGAATTACATACACAGAAAATATTCTCGTGGAAGTTGGACCATGCATTTGCACCGAAGCTCGTCTTCCTTCGTCATCTCATCATCATGAAATGAAAAAGAGAGAGAGAGAGAAAAAAAATGAACACACGAAAAAAATACGAAGCACATTGTACTTACACGCTCTGCACAAAAAAATTCATTCTATCTTTTAATCATACATAATATTATTCTGCAATCTACATTCATTCAATCATAGTAAAGTTCTGCTTTTTTTATAACAGTTTTTTTTATTTATTCACATACAGTGCAATCTCCCGATAAGAATACTCCATATAGGAATAGTTTCCCTATAGGAATAGGAGATTGATTTCCCCTCGTCATTAACNATTCTATCTTTTAATCATACATAATATTATTCTGCAATCTACATTCATTCAATCATAGTAAAGTTCTGCTTTTTTTATAACAGTTTTTTTTATTTATTCACATACATGTGCAGTGTGTGACTTGGGCATTTTGTTATCATTTCAGAGTGCTCCGAGTTTTTTTTTATATGTCACAATTTTTATATCTAGCCCGTTCATGATCATCATGCTGCTCTCTGGTCCGTCTCATCTCCTCATCACAATTTTTCATTTCACAGGATTTTCGAAGCTCGTTTGCCCATTCTATTTCGACGTACTTTTTTTTTCTAAAAAGAGGCATTGTGTCATGCCGAAAAAGCCGACTATGACGGTAAGATTGCTTGGCGTTTTTTGCTCTCTCTCTCGTGGTTGACGACTACGAAACCGTTTTTACATAGGTTGCCTTCTAATCAAATTCTCTGTGTGTAGATGTTTCTCTGAGAAAAGTACCGCAGGATTACATGACAAGTAATGAAAGCACGATGCGCTTTTAGCGATCTCTAAAGATGGTGGACAATCCATTCCGTTTGCATGTTGCATTATTGCAGACTACCTTTTTTTCTGATTATTTTTGTGCTGCTCGGGAACCATCAAGAATAACTTTGTAAAAGTCTGAAAAAAAAAAGATATACGAGGTAGACGGCACTCATCATGTCATCATCAAAAAACTGATACAGTGAGCTCATCTTTTTTTGGTAAGAGAGATTATTATGATTCAATGATCACAGATTTTTTTATGCATGCATGCATGGTGGCATGCATTTAATGTTGTTTTGGAAGTGAGCATGCATCATCTTCATTATCTCAAGTAGAGTTATTAAGGTATTAATTAACATTGGCATCATTCCTTACCCTCATTTTGCATCACGATCACGTTGAAAAATGTGTCGTCTTTGCTGGTGTGCATGCATTGCATACAATTTGTACTTTGGGGATAAGAGAGAGAGAGCGAGAGACCGAGCACAGATCTGGTTAGGAAGACATGGCTCATTAATAAATGCCACACAACAGTTCAGCAGTCTTTTGACAAAAAAAAATAACTGGGATGAGACTCAAAGACACCGGAGTTTTGCTCATTTATGGTTTTTGGATGTGGAATCCTTCGGGAAGGAAAATGTAATGATGAGGATGCAAAACTTATGCGGTGTAATCAGGAGCCAGTAATAATAATGATCATGCCTGCTACTGGCACAGATGGAACATTTTCCCTCACTGCGGAATTGCTACCAAATCTCAGAGATTTTTAAATGAAGCCCAGATGTTGAAAAGGATCCAGAGCTTTGCCGCTTAAGATCCGCTCATAAATCAATGATGCAAATTTGTAATTCTCTCCAGAAAACAAGTCTATGAATGTAGTCTGTTCCGAGTCTGGGATCTGTTCCAACAAACTAATGAAACTAATTGCAGTTTCTTAACGCTCCACGAATATTATTATGAGTCTTTATGAGAACTTCTCCCGGTTAAAAAAGGATATAAATTTGGAGTAACGAGGAAATTTTGAGGTAGCTTCCTCCTCCTCTTAACTTGTGAAATTGCACATGAAAGTGAAGTTTTGGACGTGAGCGGAAATTAAATAATTTTTTAATAAGCGCCAGTATAGTTCATATAAATAAAAAGCTCAAATAAGCTTGAGAGCAACAAATTCCCTTGTCGCTTTTTTAAACACGCGATAACAATAGAATTAAGCCGTGATTTTTGTGAGCGTGAATAAATCCTTGAGTGCGGAAGATGATTTGAAACATAAGCAGGGGCTTCGAGGTTGTCATCATTGTTCTTATGGATTAACACCTCAAGCATTAGATAAGTCAATAATATAATTGTACCGTCCATCATGTACCACATGAGCATATCAGTTAATCCTCTGTGACCTTTCTAACATAACACTTGATACCTTACATAAATGTATATGATTTTTATCTCCGCTCAGTAGATTGTTTAACTAATTGTCATTTCATACTTATCCTTCTGCTGGCATTTCTCTATAACCCACCTTCACCAAACAAAGCCAAGCCACCACTAAATTCACTTCGCAACCAAATTATTATCACGCAAGCAATTCTTCCTTGTGCAACATTTTCCTTCTTCTTTTGTTAACCTTGACGTTTTGTGTGCTCATCTCACATTTAAAAAATATAGTATCTTCTACATCATTTCTACTTAAGCGGATGCTCTCGCCCGAAGGAAATCCAACAACGCATCCAATTTACCACCACCACCACCACTTTATCCATCACCTTACGAAAAGTGGCTATAATAATGTCAACCTATATTTTTGTTCAACTTGCTCCAGGTATATGAATTATTCAAGGTATATGGCTTCCACAATTTTCCTTTCTCTGTGACCATTTATTATGCTACAATAAAGGATATCCATATGCACGTCTTGATGGTCTTCTCTCAGAAGACGTTTGCAGAAAACATGAGCAAGGAGGTGTTTCATATTATNCCCGAAGGAAATCCAACAACGCATCCAATTTACCACCACCACCACCACTTTATCCATCACCTTACGAAAAGTGGCTATAATAATGTCAACCTATATTTTTGTTCAACTTGCTCCAGGTATATGAATTATTCAAGGTATATGGCTTCCACAATTTTCCTTTCTCTGTGACCATTTATTATGCTACAATAAAGGATATCCATATGCACGTCTTGATGGTCTTCTCTCAGAAGACGTTTGCAGAAAACATGAGCAAGGAGGTGTTTCCTATTATCACGAACACATTTGGGACGTGGCAGTAGTAGTAGTGGAGCAGCGAGTTGTTTATAATGGGACATGAGACGTGTGCCTCTCTAGATCAAGATTTGTAGAGCGAGTGTAAAATTGGCATAATAATTTCACTACATTGTGACAACGCTGATGTGATAAAAGAGTGTATTAAAGCGGAGTAAATGTTATTTTCAGATGGAGTTAGTTTTATATACATACATCTCTGCAGTAATCATTTTATCCACCCAAAACGCATGAAAATTGCATTGTCCACGGGATCATGCCCCTGCACTCCACGTCACACAAGCAACAGACAAGAGCACACTCTAAAATATAAGAATATTCTTTTTAGACTCTGCCTCACCTCACGGTTAAGTGGGGGAGAGATATTTAACAGCAGGTTTCCTTCTCGACATTTTGCCATTTCTCTTTTTGCTCTACAAAATGTTCTGAAAATGTGGTTAACGATTTCAAATGGGAATGGTTTTGGTAGTAGTAAAGATATGTACAAAAAGAAAAGGATTTTTGTACAATCATCCAGGCTATAAACGAATAAATTGCCTTGCCAAAATTTTTTATAATATTAGATGCAGCCACTTGGTAGAAGTGATAACTGGGTGTTAACTCTGATAATTCTTGTATACATTTCTTCAAGGATTATACTCATTGTTACTTGACAATTTGTGATTAGTATGAAAATATTATAACACTTCTTCTTTTCATTATAGACTCTGCTGCGCACACAACAAGAGTATCAGATTTTTTGTTGAGGCAAAAAACTTGACACAAAAATAAAAATGAAAGTAGTAGTAGTCAGGATTCGGTCGGTGTGTCGGCAACATAGTGCGTTGCGATGAAATGGGATACCTTATATGCACGAAAAGGGATAAATGGGAAATGTCACGGGATGATAGGTGTGTGTGCATGAAAAAAAAGGAATGCTTGTTGATAATCGTCGTAGATAGAATGAGTTACGTCACGTCTCACAACTGCTTCGCTTTAAACAATCATATTATGAATCATCAACAGAATTGTTACGCAACCACTAGACGCTGCTGCAGCTTTTTGTTGCATGAAACACCTTTCTGCTATGACTCCATGACTCTGCTCTTCAGAATGATGCACTCGACAAAATGAGCAGATAAACTGTAGCATAGGTACGAACATTTTTGTTTGGACGAGTTTACCATCATCATAGAAGATAATTAGCGTTGAATTTGGTGAAGCAGAAGAGTGTAAATTAGTTTTTGGAGCGGAGTGATTACATAAAAAAGGGTACGATTATTAGCTTCTTCAACTGATGATGAACGCTCTACTAATAAATGTGAGCACGATAAACAGTGAGAAAAATTGGTAAACGTGAAAAGTGTAGTAATCACATGAAAATGATGAGGTCGTCCTCCAAAACATTTTTCAAGCGTTCATCAATTTCATTGTTGTAGTGCTTTTAGCAGAATGTTACTTTTTAAAATGGTAATTTGCATACACACAAAATATTATGTGTTTGTTTGGGTTACAATCAAAATTTATTTATCGGCACAATACTAACTAATTAGTATTTATTTACCTTTTTACTCGAAAAAATGGTGCGAATGGTAAAAAAAACGCTTATTCAAAAAATATTTTTTTGCGGAGTAGATGCACAGAACACACTCATTCATCTCTTTAAGTGTCCATTTAATAGTGAGGGTAGTAAGATGAGGAGAAAAAACCCAAACAATTTCAAATGGGCAGGTTTAATGGACTCAATAAAGTATTTTTTTGCTTTGAAAAATGGTGATGGCGGTGCCGTCAAATCCATTAATTGAGAGAGTGCGATCAGCACATTAACATTTTGATGAGTGTTTGCAAAACAGTTGCAATTATAACTGGCTCGCCAATTGACTCAAACGCCAAGTCATCTAAAATGTAGCTCTCGAGTGGAGATGTGAAGGTAACTGAAATTGGCTTAGTCATAAAATTCTTTTATAGACAAAAATAGGAGAGAAACACTCTAAGCCAGTCATATCAGTTATGCACTTCCATTAGCGCAATCATGGTAAGAATAAAACTCTCCATCGAATTTACTCAAACGTCCACTCGTTTCAACTGAGGTGATTAAGCATTTCAGGGATAACATGATTTATGTGAATGACAAATGATAATGATCAATAATCGAATATAATCAATGTCAATCTGGCAATCAGCCGTCAGCTTACAAGTTGTTATTGTTGTTGTGACGTGACACCAGCATTGTCAACTAATAATCCCAGTAAACACACTTCATCTCACCAGTCCCTCTTTTGAGCATTCATGTTGGTGCAGCATAATGATGCCAGCCAGCAAATAATAATTTATTACCTTGGGCTACTCAAATTTCATGTTTGTGCGTTGTCATTGCTGGACGGAAGCATAGGCTTATTTTGCTTTTTGCAAACTGCCGGTAAGTTCCTGCGAATTCTAAGTTTGAATAAAGTGTCATCATTATATTTAGTTGGCTTAATATTGTAGGACGTAGTCGAGATTCGAAATTTGATCAATAAAATTAAATCCATTTGCATAACAAAAGGTTCATCATTGATGATGCGACATTTCTTTGGAAGTGATTGATTGGATTATAAGAATGGTGACTCGGCGGGTGACACTAATAATTACGACGGAAATTTCTCGAAGATAATTGTCACTTGCTTTTTTGACGATAAAAAATAAATAAAAAAATGAATAAGATAATCTCTAAGTGGCATGTCGGATTTTACCTTTTTATATTCTTAATCATTAATTATAAAAACTTATATTGACGCCAGCCAACCAAGAACTTGCTTCTTTATGAGCACGTGAAATTGATTGATTGCAGTCTCCCACAATCAAAACGACCCGTTATATTAACCATTCAGAATCGCGTGAAGATAAGATTTTTCTACATTTCACCTGTTCATTTGCAGAGTTTAAAGATATTTGAAGCTTAACTACACAAAATTATTGCACTTTTAATATGTCTATCAAAATTGAAAGTAGAGCTTAGCATTAATTTACTCTAATTTATTTCGGCCTCGTTGCAATGATTTTTCGAACTCGTAAATACATCAATTCTGCTGCTATTATTTGTTTGCGGCATTCCAGTTCTAATATTTCACATTTTAATAGTACCGTTATTAATGGACCAACCCCAATCATATCATTACATTATTATTTTTTGTATAAATAAATGGAAGGATTAGAAAAGTGGAGTCTTTTTTTACAAAATGAAACTGCATTTGATTACCTTTACAATCTCAGATCTCCCTTTTATTGTTGCATGACAAAATCAATCATGGTGGTGGTGAGATAGCTTTGAGCAAGAGAGCATTTACATGTAATGGCCTAATGAGTCAGTCAGTTGAGAACAGAGCCACTTTGTCAGTTTTGTATTTAGGCAAGCTCGGAGTGATTGTGATTTTGGCAGCACATCCACCATTGTTGTTGTTGTTATTTTGCGCCTTTTGTGAGTATCTTTCTAGTGGAGCTGCTTCTCAAGGTCTATTACTCATTATTACGATGATGACCACTGTGACTATGAGTTCACAACAGACATAACCTCATTAAAGAGCGAGTCAAGCTGACTTCCACTTTGATTATTCGACACTTTTCATATAAACAATCGACAATCACTATTCAACAACAAACCTGAACAGTGGAGCTATTGCTGTTTACCTTTTTTAAAGTAGACAAGTTGCAGTTTAGTATGATTTATCTGGCCTGATGTTTTCTTTACCCTTGATGGATTGCAGAGAGGTGTTTGCATGTTAACTATATTAAGTTTGACGATTTGGGCTAGCCGACCCATTTATCAACTTTGAAAAGTGATTTTGAAGCAGCTCTTGACTATTTTTTTCAGTAAATGTTTGCCCAGTTTTGCTCTTCAACTCCAAAAAAATAATATTATGCTCACCGTGAAGACCGTTTTATGGCTATGTCCAGTTTCACTGACTGAACTTCATTTATTTAGTTTTCGCTTATTATTGTTACTCTCGTCGTAATTGTCGTAATCCTGTTTGCGTGAAAAACTTCCTTTATAGAATGTACGTGTGTATATTGTAATACTTGAGCTCAAGTTAACTCTTTAGCCAATCCTGCCCAAAGAAAATTAATCTGCTGAGCAAATCAAAAAAAGGATCCAAATTGTTAGGCATTGTTGACCGGCTGACCACAGCAGGACTATAATGAAATTTTGGTGGGTAGGTACGAACGAAAAGGAGATTAACGCCATCAGCGATCATTTTACACCTACTGGTTTTCCATTCTTCATTAAGGAAAAACAAACGGAAAATGAGTGACGGTGGTTCTGATATACGAGCTACTAAAGCTACAGCTCTTAAAAAGGACCAGGATCGAAAAAAAAGAACAGCAAACATCTATCCCATTATTCACTCACTCACTTTATCAACATTATAACAGTCTCCCTTGTCATGTGTCAACTCGAGAAGAGAGAAAATGCTAGAATCCATCGCTTATTTTATTTTATGTATTCCTCGTTGCTGCCAGCTTGCTCAGAATAATCTGGCATATCTATCGAGTTATAACTGGTTACACGGTTATTAGTCGCTGCTCTTTTGAAATAAAAAACGGCCTCGAGGGAAAAAAATAGGATCTGTGTCTTCTGCGTTATCACATCTCTGAAAATTATTTCAAAAAATTGTTACCAGGTAATAAGAACACAGCATGAGATTCACTTGATCAAGGCATATGGGAGACCGCAGGACGCCTGTTTCCTCAATATATCTGCATATTATTATATTTCTCTTTCTGCTCGGAGGACTCATGTCGTTAACCTATGCAAACTTATGTGCAGTTAGTACATGCGCCAGTGATGATATCAAGTTGTGATCATGAGCTTTCAAAAAGCACCGTTCTTGATCACTTTAATTCCTAAATCACGATTTGACTAAACAAAAAAATAGCAATTTTTTGATGAATTTTGCCAACAAAAAAACCGTTTCACACTGAATATTTTAAATCATGTGCCATGTGTTCAGTATGATCCTCTTATGGTTCCTTTTTGTGGTTCTGGTGGCTATTATAGGTATAGATACAAAGATCATAAATTCATACAACACACATTTTGTGTGCAAACTCACATACTGGTTTACTTTTAGTATCCAATTGTCGTGAGATCATTGTTCACTTTGCCTTGTTTCGAATGTACGAATTGAGTCTAGGTATGTAGTTGTGTGGTTTGGCGCTGCTGTTGGGCTCCTTTAATTAATGACTCTCTAGAAACGTGAATTTTTTTTACTCCTCACTTTCTAAACTAATTGCCGGATATGAATTGGTAGTGTGCTACTAACTTTGGAATGAAAATCTGGATGCGATCGTTCGCAGACATTTCAGGAGTTATTATGGAGGAAGTTGAACCCAAACAATTATAAATTGTAACGCCGAATTTGCTTGTCTCCCTTAAAAATTGGTTGTCCTTGTTTTTTATAATGCTGTGACTTGCTCTGATAAAAGAGTTGATGAGCATTTTATTTAAATGGTTTCATTTCCGGGCTCTCACTGGTCCCAAATGTGCATCATAACACAAGAATTTGAAGAATTTTTAACAGAGTTAAAAGTCCTTGTTCCGGTTGATACTGACCTTCAAAGAAATACGCTTACGCAGACTTATCTTGCGACAAGATCATTTGAATTGCACGTGCGACCGTGAACAATTGGTGCAGCTCCGAAATAGACGACTTTTTTCATCATCCTCAACTTCGGGGTTCTGGGATAAGGTAAAGCAAAACGATCGCATCCTAATTTAGAATTAAATGAAACATTTCAGCTTTAGAAGAGGCAGTGTCACTGGACAATTAATGACCTTGTAATACTAAACAATTTTATGCCAACTTCTTTTACCGGCAGTTATCTCATACCGGCAATTATTCCTTGCCGGCAATTTTCCTATCCGGCAAATTTCCATCCGGTGGAGGTCCGCCGGCAAATACCCTAGACTCGCATAACGTTCTTGCTGTGTCCAAGCTGAAGAGAAAATCAAATGTGGAAAGTGAAAAATCTAGAATTTTATTGACATCATCGACGTGACATTAGTTTTGTTGTTAGTATTCAGTTACTCTATCCACACTAAATCCCAACTTAAGATTTTTATAAATCAAGGCGGTTGAATTTCCGAAATTAAACATTACACACAGGTTTGGTTGGACCAGAGCATTGTCAAATTTCGATCGATAGCTCCCTTATTTTACAAGAAAGCAGACACCGATTCTGACGCTTCTATTACCTGTAAGTTTTAAATCCTTTGATTATTATCGAATGTCAGTTACGCAGACCCAAAGAATTACTTATCATAGTTTTTCTTTTCTTGTCGAGGAATTCGTATTATTGGAACTGTGTTGATTTGTTCAGTAGTTTTTTGCCATCTGTAATGTTCAAATTGATGATTGTTTATGTTTATGTTATTTTTGCAGCGGAGCTGTGAGAGAAAAAATGGCGAAACCACAAAACAATCCGAACTTTCAATCATGGTGGGAGCAGGGAGCTAAATACAACCAGGAGTTTACCGAGCTTAAACGAATTGTGGAAGAACAGGAAAAGGCCATGAAGGAAAAATTGAGAGCTGCTCAGCTAGAAGAGTATAAATTGAAACAGGAGATTACTGACGTGAAAAATCAGGGCAGGAACCTAAAATGCCATTGTTCGAAACAACAAGTACGTTTTCCTTTCCTGAAGCGTACAATTAAATCTATTTTTGTGAATTTGAA
Source organism: Troglopedetes dispersus (assembly GCA_027744215.1). Classification (NCBI taxonomy): domain Eukaryota; kingdom Metazoa; phylum Arthropoda; class Collembola; order Entomobryomorpha; family Paronellidae; genus Troglopedetes; species Troglopedetes dispersus. The sequence continues at coordinate 630 of JAHZNF010003974.1, read as the reverse complement.
CGACTTGTTGTTGAGTATCTTTACTTAATAACTCTAGTAGAAAAATGAAATTTTCGAAATGCTTACTTTCTAAATTAATATTAGATAATTACCAGAATACCTATTAATGGTAGTGCTGTGAACTATTATTTTCACTGTTTTGAACTGAGATTTGATGTATCATTTTAAGCAGACATTAACCAGCAAAAGATTAGTTATTCCGTTCGTAAAATGAGTAGTTGATTGTGAGTACATAACACTCCAGATTTCGTAATAATAATAATTCATTAATCATCCGCAAAAAACACTTAAACCAAGTCGCACAACCGCCTTCTTTCTCACCTCATTTTAAACAGCCATTTCTGCGCTAATTAGTTTTTTTTGCAGGTCAGCGAAAAATTATCCTCTTTGCATATATGTTTTGTGTACTGTGCACATACATATACACATTAAAACATCAAAGACCATTTCAAATATAATCATAATGAAAAAAAAGGTAAATGAAACGGCATGAAGCGAGTAACGACCCAGCATTTCCGCGAATATCAAATGGATCAGAAATTAAGGAAGCACTCTGCACTCTTTTCATTATTACAGCATAATATCAAGTTAACGCGTAGCCGCGAGGTCTGTGTTCATATATATTTTTTT